>CABEGB010000651.1:72500-326427 GCA_901521435.1 Crematogaster levior
GAAATAAAAATAAATCAGAAGAAATATTTTATGCTATTAAAATCTGAATCATGAGGTACATTGTTTAGAAAACGCGACTTTCTCGCAAGAGAAAGATCATTCATGATAAGCGAACGAATGATATCGTTAACGATGGGTGGTCGAAGAGTATTGCGTGGATCCAGTTTCCTCACCGAATGTGTAGACAGTTGTGTTCAACAAACCTTGTGAAACCGAGGATGATCCGTCTTGCGAATATTATCGCTGCCGAACGGTCCCCGACAGTGACAAATCTTAGGACATCCCCTTCGGCTCTCACGTACACGCACACTCATAAACGTTACGATGTTCGACAAGCGCTCGCAACATGTTGCGATCAACGTGATTGGTAAAAGTGAATCTTTACTTTTTTGCCCCCTTTACAAGCTTCCTCATGTCTTCATCGCTGTTTTAACTAACTTGATATGCTGACACGAGAATATACATATCATCTACATGTACCGATACGTATACATGGCGTATAAATAATAAATAAACCTATTTGTGTGTACATACGATAAATAAACAATTTATCTTGTGATATGTTATGTCATTGTCTCATGAATAAAAAGATACTATTAGTCCATGTGTACCCAAGCAGCATACATTTGTGTTTACCCACTCATTCCTTTGCTATTAATATTTAATAGCTGCTGCACAATAACAAAGGAAAGATTGATCATGATTAAAACAAGATTTTGAAGACGAATAATAATACAAAAGCTCAGCGATTCGCCACAGCCACTTACTGATTTGGTGCAAACGCGAGCGACAGTGGAATGCGTCGAGCAAAATACGAGCGTAGACAAACATAAGGAGGCTATGTTCGAAGAGGCTGGGGAAAGAGTTCTTCATAGAGATACAGCCTGACGCGAGTCGACACGGACTGGCCGCGGAACGCCCGTTAAAAGTGTTTGGCATAAGCGCACTGGGTCCGGACTTCTTCGCAATAGTCGTCATTCGTTGGTACCAGAAGAATAGAACAAATTCTTCGTTTTCGCGGAATCGAAACTCTGCTTGTTATCAACTGAAAATACCAAATGCGCACTTGTCAACGAGAGGGCACTTAAATCGCTCCAAAATCGCCGATACACGGAACACGTACATTTATGCAAAGAAAAAATATCATCTCTTATTAATCATCGAACATTTTGGGTATCCCTGCGCGCACGTACTTTTTTATCCTTTATTCTTCATTATTTGTCGATAATTTTTAATTACTTACGATTGCACGTTTAGAATAAAATAATAAGCTTGCTTACTAACAGAAATTTATTTATTTACTCGATAAAGTAATTAGATGTTGGAGATCACGTTTCGACTCGTATTACGTGCCCGTATTACGATTGAATGTAGTGTGTGTATAAGCGCGCATTTAATTAACAGAACGTTTTTAGGTGGAATTTTCATGCATTATTCATGAATAATATGAGACTCCGGAGCACAGAGTTGGTCGAAAAATTTCTAGAAAGTCTGATAATTGCCAAGAGAATAAATATGTAAAAGGAAAATCGCGACAAACGTAAATAAATTATGACCATGTATTTTAAAGCAAAAATACTACGCCTGTATTTATGTATTCTCCTACATGGCAAGTACACTTCACGTGGCGCGTAATAACAGCGTGCAGACACCTGTACGGCCAAAAACTGCTGCACAAGTCACGGGCCGTCATCATTCCAGGCGACTTCCGGTGGCACCGATCGACATTCCAATCTTTCACATTCATGAGAAAAATACATTTGTATTTGCTGATGGCAGATAACTGATCATCATACACGCAATCAATAACAGACTAATCCCGTAGTTATTCGATAAATAACGATATAGCCGCGCTTTCCCGAAGTCAATATCGATACGCATTTCCTGCGTCACAATGTACAGAAATTCACATTTTCAAAAAGAAATGAATTTCATATCAGTCTGATAACGCAGAAAACAAAGAAAAGAAAAGTGGAAGACAACATTACAATATAGAGCGATGAAGAAATTTATATATAAGGGGCTACATTTAAGACCTTTTAATAAAAGATCACACAAATGACTTTTTATAATCTTTCTATAATCTTATATTCTTCTTTTATATTTTTCTAAAAATAAATAATATTTACTTTTTCGCTCCCTCCTTTACAAGCTCCCTCATGTCTTATTAATATCTTTAAATTTTAAATTAATATTTTTAAATTTGATATTTCAAATATATTTTTCCTTAATTTTATAGAAAACATCTACCGAGATCATAATTAAACGCAAAAAGTTTCAAAAAATAAAGTTAGTTACAGAATCTTCGACACATAATGCAAACACTAACTGTACGCTCCCCTTAGTTATTACGAACTAAATAAAAATCGTTTTCGTTAAAGCCCGATAAACACATTGGTTTTTGTATTTTTGCCCTCTCGCATCAATTATGCATGCGGAGTATACTGTCTCTGGTGTCAGTTTACAAGTCGTTCGATCATGTTTTCATCTGTCGCGTTTATCCACCAAGCGGGCGCAGCCCGGTATCAAGGAAATTCAATATTTGTGGGAGAGATTCTCATGGCGTTTTGCAGACTGGCTGGATGAGGATTTCAACACACACACAATAATAACACACTTTTCTTTTCCTCTCCTTATGCTGAAAAAGCGGCACCTTTTGCATGCATCTCACAATTTAACGGATTTGACGTCGGGTCAACCAGAAATGTAACTGTGTTAATGTTATGATGACGATATAACGTTGTTCACATAATCCGTCACGTACGGTCGAATCATACTCGTTGACCGTTAATCACGCAACGTGACTTTTGGATTATATTGTTATTTTCAAATGTGGGGGATCTATTGGTGCACGCACAAAAACATTACCATCGCGAGTCTCAGAGATCGCCGGGTTAAGTCCGCGGAGTGTAATCATTCATTCGCTGCCATTGCAATTGGAATTAACACCAAGACACGGGTAGTTAAAGATATTAACGTCGATCATGATGATCATCGTTATATTGATCCAGGCAAGCGAAAAACGGCCAAAAACAAGGGACGGAGAGTGAATCGATCGATCTTTGACACGTATCGCAGCCGCCGTTCGCTCGCAAAGGTAATCGCATTCCCGAAGCTTTCATGCCGCATGCCTGCCGCACCAAGTCCGGTAAATATGGACGAGAGTCAATAAGTCATAAAATCCAACACCAGGGGGTAATTTCAGCTCTGCGCTTCGCGGCAAGGTTCCAGACTCTGATTTTATTTATTCGAAAAGAGCATATCTGTGTTTTCTACGCGGGGGGAAAGTGAGAGAGAGAAAGAGAGTCACTACTTTTTCCTCATTTCCGCAGAGAAGGATATTGGTTATGCGATCAATCGAACATGAGATCCCTCAGAACACTTGAAAGTATTTTTGCAGGATTTGAAGGTGACGACGTATTCCTGGATGGAGGAAACGCAGATAACAATCAACGACGTCACATGTCTCAGGACATATGAATAACGTGAATGAAAAATATATTCGTAAATATTGCTCTATTGTTGAGAAAGTATGACGCTTTCTCTATCCCGCATCAATGTATTTTATACATTTGTCGAAAAATTATGTGTTTCTGTTCATTTTTAAATTCCAACGTTTAATATCGCAAATGGAACTTGTTAAGATTTTTAGTGTTTGGACTGAATGAAGTTTTCATGTACAGAAATTTTATAAATAGAGACGAAAAAGATATTTTTCTTAAAAATATACTTGGAACGGAATAAAATTATAAATAAATCATTCTCTGAAAAGTAAAGTCTGTAGGGAACATGTTACGCAAAGTGGTAAGTGCAATGTTTAAAAAGAAAAGACATCCACAATGGAGGTCACACAAAATTGGCTCATCTTGCCCTAGAGAAATATTTAGCTTTCTTTTCATCTTGTATATTGTTTCAAACTAAGTTCTCTTGAACGGAGGCACTTGAAGGAAAAAGTAAACTCACTTCTGGATTTTGTCTCTATCTGCCTCCACTAAAAATTATTAGATTTTTGAAAACCATCGGTTTATGAAACAACAATCCAAATGCAACGTAATCATTTTTTAGAAAGTTATCTCCTTCATCAAATTTATCCCTTCATCAAAACTGAAACGACTATAAATGTAATTTCTATATCGTCAAAAATATCAAGCACTAAATTCATATCGATGAATTGTTACGATCAAAATTACCCTCGAAAGGCAAAACATCCGGCTATCTTATCGTTCGCTCCGCATCGCCACGATAGTAGCAAATTCTTTCAGATCATCGAATATGAGCGTCGGGGCAAAGCGGCGACCCCAAGAAGGCAGAGATATGTAGATGATAAGAAAAATGTTTGACGGAAATAATCTGTCCGTCAAAGGTGTACATCTCCACGCTGTTCTTCCTTGAGATGTTAATCCTCGCACATACACAAGTGAAAGCGTATCGCTTTCTGGAACCGAAAACGCAAGAGGGGAGAAAAGGCGGGGACAGAGGTGGGAAACGAAAAGGGGAAGATGCGAGTTATAAAATTGCCGAATGTGGAGTACATGAGCCGTGTTTGGGATGAACACATAATATCCCAAAGGCAGTTTACGTGAAATACGAGCGCGGCGGCGAGCGACGCGCTGGTATTTGTGAGCTGTCTACCAATTTGTTTCACCGTTTGACAAATGCATTCTGGGGCCAGGACGGGCAAGTAGTCTGGCAAACTCGTCTGACGGAAACGAAACGGCGGCAGGGAAAAGTGGGGAAAATAAAGCGATATTAAAGGGCGGGTATGCATTGTCGACGTGCTGGTGGACGGCGACTGGGTATAGGTGGTCTGCTCCAACTAATGCTGCCATGCTTTGGTAGCGCCGTTCTTGTGCTGGTGTTGGTACCGCGCACGGCGTCGTTCGTGACGAGGTACGTTCGCCGACGATGGTGGTGGCGGAGAGCGCCGTCGGAAGAGGGAACGCTGGCTCGTGTTGGTCGGAGATGTCGGCGGCGGTGGTAGTTGGTGGTGCGCGGCCAGCGGGGGAGAGTTTGGAGAGGGTTGGCCGAGGATGGCGGGCCGCCGCCCTGATTTGGGTTACTAAACTGTAAACAAATTCTAACTTTTTGTTCCATCGATTATCGATCGGTGCCCCGGGTGCAGGGACCTCACAGGCAGCACACCGACGGCGCGGCCGCGCGATGTACACGTCGCCGCCGTGAAAATACGATCGGCGACGTTGCTTCTAACGGGTGTCTCTTCCGAGATCGTCTCGGGGGAAGCTCGACTCGCGAAGAATTTCAGGAGCCAACGATCCCGCGCCCCACGTATCGTCGGGACAACGGCACGCGACATCGACCTCGCGGGATCTCACTCGTGCGCGAATATCTTTTGCTCTGGAAACTACGTTGCATGATATCCGAAAGGGTAGTTTTACAGTCACGTTTGTATTAATGCTCCTCTTGTGACTACAATTCGTGCATAATAGAATTTATGTTCGCAAAGTTCTTCTACTTTCCGTATTTGATTCTTTTCTCTTTCTATATACTTTCTCGATATATCAGACAAGAATGACGAGGCCAAGATGAGCGGTATCGGTTTATACTGTTCTAAAATCTCAAATAAAATTCTCAAGTGCGCTTCTATGCGTTTGATGTACTTTACCTAATGAATAACAAATGTATGTAAAGAATTATCAAATAAGATAAAATTGTACTGAAAAGACTAAAAGAGAATTTTTTAGAATCATTTTGCTATCAAAAATTTTATTATGATTATTTTCTGTATGTTCTTATTTAGTTTATGTATAATATAATCGTTTTGCTGCATGTAAAACTTTTGATACGACACACATTCCTCATTGTGTCTAAATAAACATACTCGTATAGTTGTAAAAAGTCCAACCATTAATTTTGACCGTTTTAACTGAATTGTCCAAGTGTAGTTTCCTTCTCCTTTCTTTCTCACTTTCATCCTATTCTTCATCCTTCTCTCTTCCATTATACTCTCTTTCTAACAGCTTGATGGTGTCAATGTGTTTTCTGATGAATCGCGGAAGCAACCAGATAACATAAAATTTATCGGGAAGAAATTATCGTTGTAATTGAAACAGATAGTGAATCAAATATTCATTCTTCAATTTCAATTAAGAAACTTGGAAGAAGTAATAATGTGATGTGCATGATTGAAATACCATGCAAGAAACAAAATTTGCTCAAATTTCTTTACATTAACATTACGTATAATTTATATTTATGATATTATATATCAAATTTATATTTATATGATTTATATATATTATGTGATATTACATTATATATATTACATTTAGTAAAGAAACATGCTTTTTGTTATTTTTCTAATATTTTTCTAGTCATCTTCTTTTGACATGTCAAGTACAAACAAGGAAATTAACAAATAGGAGTTTCTATCAAAAAACAATAGGGACAAGTATTTATCTATAAGATACAGGACAAACGTGTTGTGGTAAATACCCGTTTGTAATAAATATAAAACTGCAAGAGTGTGTGTGCGCATGCGTGTGTGTGTGTGTGTGTGAACGGAAAGGGTTGAGAAGGATGAAGGATGAGAGGTCGCGATCGTAAACGGCGTTGTGTTAACGGAGATGCGTGTTTTTTACATACATAATATCAACGACGAAGAAAGACAAAAATTGTACAAAATTGATTCAATAGATTTCAAGTGTTACTACTGTTATTACTAAGTATGTATCGTACAAGCGTTTATTAAAATCGTCGCCTGGCCAACATCAAAGCAGTTTAAACACACGTTCGTAAATCAACAATCACTTATTGTTCATAACGTCATAAATTGGCTTTGATAATTTATATCAATCACCTAAAATTACTGTAAAAACGAGTTATCTAAGATTGGTAACGCAATGCAACATGTCTTATAACATGTACTACCTAGAATATCTGTTCTTTGTATTGATTATGCTACATTACTGGAAATGCGTTAGATAAAATCTTATCATTAAAAATACAAGACATGTCCAATATAGATTTTTTACAATGCTTTCAAAACGCAATTATATTTCAGTTTATTTGATTCAACCAATATTGTCCCGCAATAAACGAGTTTATGAAAAGTTTCATACAAAAGATAAATTTGTTAAAATATAAGATTCATTATTTAGAGAAATGATTTCTTCGTGACAATTATTTAATTTTGTTAGGTAATGCTATAATTATTGTAACTGTATTCTTCGTTTTCGTAATCCACTTCTTGGCTTTCGCTTTAAGAAAACGTGAAGAGAGAATATGGAATGGAATATACCGCTACTGTGTAATCGAAGCTGAAACCGGATTGGACAAGGAGAATGTGCCACCGTGGAGACCTCACGCCGAGAGAAGCTCGGTGTGTCTTAATCGTCTAGACGAAGGCGCGATATCAGGTTCGCGATTTGTCCTTTGTAGGATAAACTAAATAGAGATATAGCACCGATTAATGTGAGATGTAATTACGAAATGTTGCTAAGGAACAACCAAAATAACGTATAATGTTAATAAATAATCGAATGATTTTTCAAATAAAGATCTTTTAATAATTTTAATTTATATGGAATGTACGAGCGAATGTCAGTTTATAAAATCGTAAATATTTTCAACCACGTTTTGTAATGTGTGACTATCGCATTAATAACGTTTACAGTAAATCATAAATCTATATTCAGGTAGTTTCAAAGCCTTGAGCGCGGGAATAAAATGAGACCGAGGTTCTTCTTCGTTGATTCTTTCGGCTCAGCGTGAGGTACATTGTGATGAATTCAAGACCGCTCACTTTCGCTCTCTTTGACGATTGAGCTCTTCTTGCAGAGCTCGAAGATCAAAGAGAGTACTCCTTTCTTCTTCAATAGGACAATGTCTAAATAACTATTCAAATGAGGCCCACGAGTCTCGTGAGGCTTTTGACATTTGTTTTTTATTTGGCTTTTATCAGAATGTGACAGTTATAGATCACACAAATCGGATTAATGTTTATTTATCTCTTCCGAGCAGTTTCTAAGAAGACGAAAAGAGAACAGCGTAGTCTGTCACATTTTCCGCTCACTATTGTGCGTAACACTTCAAAATCCGCTCAATCATCGGGTCGATACCTTCAAAATGTACAAACTAACACAAAACGATACGTTTAGGTTCCTGACTTTAGAAAATGGATAAAAAAGAGACTTCTCAAAAGAAGATTATAAACGACTATTCCTTTGTGTGTGTTTACTTAGTATAAATAAATAACACATTTTATTTATAACATATCTTACTTATTAAATAAAATAGTTATTACATTAAATAAATGTAACTTTTCTTACTATAGATATGCATACAAAGAATGTAATTATTTTAATATTTAGTTAGCATACGAATGCTTGATTAATACAAGTGAATAAAATTCTTTTAATAATAATAAAAAATATATAAGATAATTTTGTTGTTACTACTATAATCTTTCTTTCATGATAGGTGATGAATAAATATAGTGTATGTAATTCTGACAAAAACCACACGATAAATATCGGTTAAATAAAACTCAGTTCCTAACAAATAAAATTATTAGTCAATACACTTGTCAATGGAAACATATAGATCAGGATAAACTAAAAACGGAAAAAGAAAAAAGGATTTTTCGTCGTCGTAAGCTGATTAACTCGGCTGATGTTTAGCCAGCGATTCAGATTTCTGCAAGAATGCTATGCCAAAACAAAGAATCAACCGAACGATCAGTTTATTCAGCTGTGTAAATTCACATAGCTAATCACTTTGTTTAACCAAGACAAAATGTCGCAAAATAATTTTTTGTTTCGAAGGAATGCAACATACTAATATTTTCACTGATGTTTTTATTTTATGTCTGAAAGCACGCTTGAATTTGAATATCATTGCTTACGTAGACGTATGAGCCATTATTATTGTAAGTTTACGACTGCGCGTAATATGCTTGTATCAGACCAGCGAGAGACAAAGCGTGTTCATTAATATGCAATATTCTTTCCTGACTATTCGTGATGGAGATGAAATTATGGAAAGGTGTGTACTCCTTACGAAACGCTTCCGAATAATGTTACGAGATGAGCCGAGCAACGCTGTACGCATTGCATAATCAAATCGCCGAATGCTCCTAGCGCGACATTGAGGTCATTCACATCCGGTGTACTCCGTAGCATTCCCTAAGTGCTTCGAGGCTCTTTGCAACGGATAAGTGCAAGCACTTGTGATATAATTAAATTATAGCGCATATCACTTTCGGTAATAACTTGTTAGTAATTGAAAGGATCTAAGAATTATTTTTATTTTTAAAAGAACTTGTTTTTCTCATGGAAAATGTGAAATAATTAATTATAAAATATTGTTTTATAGAAAATAAAACAGCTTTTATTAAACAATATTTAAAAATAAACAAACAATATTTAATTATAAACAATATATTAAAAACAATATTTAAAAATAAACAAACAAATTTTTTTTTAAACTTTTTAACATTTAAACATTTTAACTTTTAAACATTTCACTTACAAGATTTATATTTTCAAAATAGATACAGCTGAATTGTTCAAGGATTAGAAGAAAATGTGAATAGATGAAAACCGTAGTCAATATTATGTAAAAAAGTTCATTGTAGCAAGCTTGTAGCTTAAGAAATTTGAAAACAGGATGATGCATGTTCGATTATCCAGTAAGCTGCGGAATGTGTTCCCTTTCACGTAAAATAACTTAGAAAATGATCAACGATAGCCAGAGGTCGAAGAAACAATCGAATTCTATAACGAGCTCTGTTGTATACCGCTCTACAAGAATTTGCTATTACCTCTCTCTCCTTAACGAGGGGCCAGAACGAATTTATGCGTCGGGGCGGGAGCAACGGCGAAAAAAAGAATGGACATTCGTCCATCCACTTCGTATTTGCTGATACGAAGGAACACGTTTCGTAAAAAGCCGTGCGACAAGAACAAAACCTAAGAGTCATAGTTCGCGAATGAGACAACGTGTCCTGGCACACCTACGTTCAGCGTCGTAATTAAACGAAGACCTCGTCCTATTATCGCGTTTCGATAATCTCCTTCCATTCCACTTAGTCGAAAATAAATACCGCGTCGGGGAACTGTAATTACTCCTTGTAGAAATCCGCGAACGCCCCTCGTGCCTCGTAGGCACGAAAATATCATTTTTGTCGGGCCGATGGGGGCGTCGAAAGATATTAGCGAACGCATATACCGCCCCTTTCTGCGTTCCTTAATATACGCAGCGAACTGCGAGGCGACGAATATAAAACCAGCCGGCCACATTCGTTCTCTCGTTCCCCACGGTACGACTAATGACCGGCACGGTTTTGCAAAGTGAAAGAAGCGGTGCCAGGGCCGAATCGTCGATCGTCAGTCCGCGTAAATTGTCTAATTTAGACGCAAGGCCAGACGGGTCGCCGTTTCTTAGAGACGAGGAACAGGAGGACCTACGACAGAGAATGGAGATCGTATTCGGCTCGTTAGGCTACCGTGAGGAGAGCCTCCCACATTCCTTTCGAAGATGCACGCGGACGCGCCGATAATAAGCGACATGGAAACGTATACAGAAACGACACGAATTGGCAATATATCCATGTGCACCGGCGACATAAAACGTGGACAATCGAAAGTATGCGCCGCGCAAAGTGTGAAATCATAATACATTACCCTGCGAAAGTGCCACGTCCGTGAAGCATACCGTGTTTTCCCTTTGGCCAGAGTGAAACACGGAGAACAAGATTTTCGAATTTTGCCACGTGAATCGTCGCTCACCCGTGAGTTATCAGAAAATATTGTATAACTGTAAAGGAGCGGTGAGACGCGCACTCCTGACGTAAGGCGTCAGTCCGTCTCACGATAATGCATGTAAGTAGGCTTCGTACTGGCTCACGTACGTTTTCCTTTCCCAGCGGTGAAACGCAAGATAACGAGATAACAAAAATGTTGTTATCCACCCGGAATATAGCCAAGGGATGAGATAAAACGAGAGAAAGAAGCGCGGCGCAGCGCGTCACTTGTGAGAGTGACTCGCGAGAACGGTGAATTTACTGTCGGGGACAGCAGCATCGCGTTACCACACACGGATGTGAAGAAGGTAATAGTCGGAATAGTCATAATAACGTACGGAAGATAATAGTAGCTCATGTACGGCGTAGAGATTCTAACATGTCTACTATGCGAAGTGGACGAGCGAGTAAGTGTGTGACCGCGCGGGTTGCCGTACCTACTGAACCTCACCGAGCCGGAGTAATTTGCGGCACGCGAGGTTTGCATCGGCCTCCGGCTCTTGCCACGCGCCACTCATTCTCCGAACGGTGGCTCGGATGTTCCACCTCGATCACACATCACTCTCGTAGTGCCCTCCCGAGGATCGCCAATTCTGGAAACTTATGAGTGATGTCTCAGGAGGAAGCAACATCGGTTTAAAAACGCGGTTTAGAACGCGGATAAAGCGTGATGAGAAATTGTTAGCTTAGAACTGAAATTACGTTTGTTAACAAATAATTGTGGTAATTGTATATATCACGTTGTATCCCTACATCTTTCTAGATTTGGTCTCCGATTTCGTTTGACTGAAAATAACAGTGCGTGAGTTCGCTAAAACGTAAAATGTACATAATATTATTCGTGTAAAATTTATATTCGTGTAAATTTATATTAGGCACTAAAAAAATCCAGCCTGACCGTAAAATGGCACGTTATTTATTGATTATTATTAAAAACGATCGTGACTTCTTAAGACTTAAGTACTATTCTATTCACTGGAAACTGAATTCTTTTATGTCTTAACGTGTAATGGATTTGCAACCGCAAATTTCATTCATTGTTACGCATCCTGGCCCTATACAAATACATGAATGTAGCGATAATTACGACAAGTCAATTCACTCCCCTAGTCTCAACGGGCTCGCCCCCTTGGCTTATTGTCGAATGTCACAGGGGTTACCGAGCGCCAGCAAGATCTAATTCGTGACAGAAGGATAAGCTTCGGGGATCAGGAGGGTGTTGACATGCGAGGCTTTGAAGGGTAAACAGTTTGACAGGACACCATAGTATTTCTATGAAAGTTTCTGGTAACCAAAAGTTCCATGCTGTATGGCAGCCTCATAAATATGTACGAATGCGTCCATATATCAAGCGGAAAGGGTTAAAGTCTTTGTGGCGATGTCTTTTGCAGCAGGACGAGTCGTATATCGATCAACCTACCCTATAAATACGGTTTTATTCTCACACTCGTCCTATTTCTCCCTTTAGTCGATGCACAAAGGCGTACGGTTTCCTCGTGGTTGTCTGATAAATATAGCCAATATAATACTATAAATAAATATAACCGCGTAGTATAGATATCTCTCCCTTGCAACTCCGCTAAGTGATTAGACAACTTTTTACGTTCGATTGAATGTTTGATATCTGAATGAGTCTATGGCGATGGTTTACAGCGATAAAGTCGGTACGATAACGATAAAAGCTAATAGCACAATACATATATATGAAAATATAGTGCGTCTTAAAGTAAGGGAGGAGGATCTCACGCGCACAGACTTTGGACTCGGCGCGTATATATTAATTTCGGACGATTCGTATCGGTTCTCGTCGATCGGTTCGCGCAAGCGTCGAAATCGGATGAAAACCACTGCGCGAGCCACTGGATGAGCCGCGTGGTCGCAAAAGATAACCGACAGAGCTTAATTGTTTCTGGTCTGACAACTCTCTATACAGTCTGCAAAACGCAGCAGACAGAAGGAGCGCCTTTGTTTATCGAATCGAAAGCAAAATTTGCATGCACCACTGATTGCGAGCTCTCCAGAAATTTGCTCGCGCGGCTATACGTCGCAAAAATACTCGTCCGATCGTTCCTCAAATTTTGATTCGCTCTGAACGTTAATGAGCGTCATTAGCGTTTCATATGCTATTCGTTCGCGTTCGGTTCACTCCGATATATTCCCGGGACCCAGCAGGATCGTTTGTCCATCAATCTCAGTCGCCCTTTTCGTCGATACCAAGAGGTATTTCCTGGCTGCATTCCATAAAATATCGAGCGTTGCACGGATGAATCCCCTACCGGGGGAGGATTTAATTATCAGCATAGAAACGAGAGTGTTCCTTCTCTCTTCTTCAGCCTTAGCAAGGCTGTATGTATGCAGACGTGAGCGCCAAGTAACTGTCAGAATTATCGCACCCCGAGGTGTACTCGCTAAGTACGCTAGGTACTCGACTGGCCACTGTATTATTGAGCAGGGCAATGATTTAACGTTGATTGAGTGTCTCCGAATATGGTCGCGCGTTTGCCTCAGGTAACCGAGCTAATGAAATTACCTTCCTGCACGGTGGCGTATATACAGATACATATAAACGGACTTCGGAACTCAAGTATTTGTTCCGCATATAGCCGTTACGCTTATTCTTCCTTATCAGGATTAACATTATCTGTCGCGTTTATTGGACATTATTAAATTGTTTTCGCTTTGGCTATAACATAACATGTTTTGAGTGTAACACGGTTCACGGTAATAAAAGCTAACAATTAATATTTTTAATATCTTAATATTTTTTCCGTTTGATTTTTATCTCTTTCTCTCTTGTCGCTCTCTTAGGTAATTTTTAAAATATTAAATATTAAGAGCGATCCCTAAGCCCGTTTAGACTGCGACATGATTACTTCTGCATCGAAATTGCATAATAAAGAATTGTAATTACAAGTAATTTCAACCTAAGGGAGTCTATTATATTAAGCTTCCCGTTTATCTTCTACCGACCATTACGAGTGAAACTATAGTGATGCTTCGGACATTGTGATTATCTGGACATAATCCACGACATAATGGAGATGTTTAGGAGTACATTAACAGGCTCAGTGGGCCATGAAAAAATGCGGACGTAATTATTATATAAATTGCTGAAACATCAGCAGTTATGCACAAATAATAAAAAGAGAACAGTTGCTGAAACCCAACATTTTGGTGTCTAAAATAATCGCCCTGTGATCATCTCTTTCTCTTTTTTTATTTTTCTTTTTAGCTTAGATCGTATTCCCGAGTGACGTCTTAGAATTTATCAACGTTCTTTCCGAACTTATCTACAATGATATCTCAGAAACATCAAAATAAGTATTAATGTGTTCGAAATTTTTGCAAATATCGTAAAATATATGACATAAAAGTTTAAAGTTTTTCTATAGTATGCCCGTTTGTGTGCATACGAGGGATACGCGAACGTGGCGCTTGTTTTATAGAGGCGCGTCGGCACCTTTCTTCTCTTAGAGGACCAGTGACGCGGAGGCAGATGGGCGTGGATCGAAGTCTCCTTTTCTTTCCCTTTTAAGAGTCTAGCCGGATCGCGTGCCTCTAGCGAGAATGAATACGCACGGTCTCTGAGTAGCCACGTGTGACGACTCACCGCGTTTAAGTACACGCAAAAAGTCGCCAGAACCTATACGGAAACTTGACTCAACATTGATCACATGATACAGAACAAGTTACAGAATTATAATTAACATTTTGCTTACTGAAATATATATTTATAACTTTGTAGCGTTGTTAAACTCAACGTAAAAACTCTCGTCAAAGAAATTTTCACTAACTAAGTTTGAAAGAGACACAAAATTTTATTCTATCTTAAATAAAAAAAATTTACGTAACAAAATATATATTTAAGGTGTTTAATATTAAACATTAATAAATTATTAAAAATCTTATCGTTTAATCAAATTAAAAGAAAATCAGTTAAAGCTATTTGAGAAAAATCAATTTGTTCAAGGAATATTCTCTGAAAAAAGCGACGATCATTTTAAGACACTCTGTATATTATGTCGGCAAGCAACACAAGATAAAAGGCAGCATAACAAAAGCGAAAAAATCAACTGGAATTTGGAGGCACAATAACCGAGTAACAACCCTTGCCAAGCGGAATATCGGGGATTAAAATACGAGGAAGTAAAGTTTCAGGGGAACCGGGAAGAATTCCAATTCAGATAACGTACCTCTGACATCGACGATACGTGCTGAATTTTCCCCGAGCAGAGCCTGTCTATAATGTCGGGAATTTACAGACAGAGAGTATAAGGGGGCGACCGCGGCGATACCGAAATGATTCCACCATATCCGCGAATGGAAGTACGATATTTATTATACTACTTGTAACGTGGAAAAATAATATAAAGTATATTACGTCACAGTGTAGATACGCAATGTACCTATTAGTACCAACAATTTTTTTAGCATTTAGTCGGATTTGATAGTAACGTGAGTTTACACTCGAAGACGAGAAAGGAAGAGAAAACGACAATGGCAAAGATAGCGAAATGAGGCAAGAGAAAGAGAAGAACTATTTAATATCTTTACTAAATTCTCATATAACGCTTTTCTCTTTCTTCTAAATATTTACAGATATAAAAAATTAAATTCCAAATAAGATGCAACATAATATAATCTATTACGTAAATTTAAAATAAAATTCAACTAAACAGAAATATGAATTAATGTACTGTTGTTGATGCATGTATAATATTGTCAATCCTGAAAGCAATATATTTATCAAATCATCATATTATTATAAGCAATATGTCCGAAAGATAAACCTCCCGGTAATAAATAAGGAATCCGATATTATCCAATTAATATAGCCGACATCGATTTCGTTATATAATTCATTTCACTTTTATTATTGGCTTGTTCAATAACGCGCTCATCTGTACGAGGTGTGCGCCAACTGCCATCATGCCGGAGAATAAAATCCAAGGTAGGTAGCCACGAGGCACGGACGCGGCTTTCTTCGGAGAAGGCGGCTCTTCTTAGCTCAGTCATAACTAACCGAAGCTGAGCATCGTGCGCCTCCTCCATCTCCTTCTCCACCTTCTCGGTGCTCGTACCTTCGCCGCGCTAAGGCTGTAAACATTTTGGCACCGCGATGCAAGAACAATAATTTAGTAGGCTCACGGGGGCCCGCTTGTTGCGGCGCGGGATTCCTTTTGCCGGCGCGACGGCCGTCCACGGATGTACAAGACGTGGATACGTCGGGGTGCTTGTAACGTGCCGCGAAACGCGCGCGTCACACGACGTTGAGTTGTCGATTTTTGCGAAACGGCCGCCGGGAGGTCGTTGACTGGCCGATTCTCACCGGGAAGGCGTAAGGCTATTCGGGCAGGACGATAATTAGCAGTAAATCACGAGGGGATGCGTGCGCGTACAGCACGTGGCCCTCGGACTCCGTAAAACACAAGGGTGGCGAAATTATAATAATCGCGCCACGAGAAAAACGTCGGAGTTGTGCATTTATTATAAATCTTAACAGGCAAAAGTCGTCGAAGATATATTGCCAACTTTCCTCGAAATGTAAAAATCTAATTACTAAAATTAGAAAATCTAATTACTAATTGGGAAATCTAATCGAGTATAAATATTAAGAAAGTGATATATTTGTCTATATATAATGCCAGAAAAATGTACAGATAATCTACTCGTAATCCTCCAGATACGGTGCAAACACTGTAAACATGGTAGTGGAGTAAGAGTAAAAGTTAGCGAGCGTCAGCTATTTCTCAAAACTTCCGAAAACGCATTATTGTTGTACTTTTCACGATCGTATATATTTCAAATTAGAACACAATAACGTATTGAGATATTTTACCGCGTGTCCATGTGAAATAACTTTCTATCGCTGCAAGCTATAGTCAAGTGTTTACGGATATGAGAAATACAATAAATTTTATTGAACATTCAAGGACGCTAATACTCGAGAAACATGTACATACTTGCATTGAGTCCACTTGAGACTTTTTATGCGGTATATGTCGTAACATGACAATTTCAAAACAGGACAGACAGACGTTTCGCAAAAAACCAACATTTCGTTTTCAACCAACTCTATAATATAATGTGATAAAATATTTAAAATATATATTATACGAGTGGTTTGTTAATATCTGTATAAGACATCTGATAAGATATACCTATCAGAGATAAATCTGCTATTGTACGGTAATTATCGCAATTGCGATAAATCGGGGATTAACGTTTGTCAAACGGGACAAACAAAATAACTCTGAAATTAGCCTAGTAAGGCTTCTCGCGCATAGCAGCAAGGTGCTGATCCCGATTTAATTAACGCTAAAAGGAAATAAGTGATTTCCCGTTAATTGCGCTACAACAAAACCACTTACGATCGTCGAGACCGCAAAGGGTACGGCGATGAGGAGGAAGAAAAACGTTCGGTAGAACCGCAGGCTTGATGCAGGTAGGTATATACGCACATTCATATGTCTGCGTTATGGGACCCCGTATAGGCTAGCGGTGCGTTATTATTTTTAAGACTGCATGGATTGAATTTTTATAGGGCTGTTGGCATACGCTTAGCGGACCAGTGGTGCTCAAATCGCGACGGTCCTACCGAATTTTACGACGTTATTAACGAGACCTTGAGAAGCTTGAACGCCATTGACAACGTAACGAGACTCACGGACAACCCCATGTTAGCATATGAATACCAGGGTGGTGAGACCGCGAGGCACGGAACATAACCAATAAAAAGAAGTAGGTACGAAAGGGAGGAGGAGGGATCGTCGCGACGGATCGGTTTCGTATAATAATAAACCCTTCTTCGTCGGTGCTGAAGGGTGTTAACGTTCTCGTAAAAAAAGGGTAGAGTTCACCCCACGGCTCATGACCTCGGTGCGAAAATTATTCGAATGACTATAAATTTACAGTTCCGCAGCAACTGCAAAATATTTCACATAGTATTTAATTAATTGTTGGTTTTTATCATATTATAAAAATATTCAAAAATATGATTAAACAGTGATAAAATTGAAAGCGTGTATCAGTTATGCAAAGGATATACTGCTTATATAAATAAAAGTATATCATCCTTCATAAAAAACTTGTCTATAAATATGTTTATTAATTTCAAATTAATTTGTAATATACGTTCGGCATTTTTTAAATTTTAATTGAATTTTTAATTTTAATTTTAAATGAATTGAATTGAATTTTTAAATTTTAATTTCAAATGAAATTCATTATTTCTCTTTTTCTTTCCATTATAGGCGATAAACTCGTGACGCGTGTCGTGACGGCTATGCCTAATCGGTTTATTTAAAAAATTCATTTAGACAATGACTCACAGCATAAACTGGTCATTCCACTGTATATCAAAGTTCACATCAAAGCCAATTGACATATTTAGATTCGCCTATCGTCATCTTTTCTCATCCTCTCTGGACTGTTTCGAAAGATCTCGGAAGATTCGATTAGGGGTTTTCTTTTCCATCATTACCATGCCGTAAAAGACAAAGAAATTGTAATTAAAAATATTCCTGGGAAAAAGATACGCGCATATATATATATATATATATATATATATATATATATATATCTATATTCAGCTATCGAATAAATCAAGATATTCGAATACACACGTCATGTTAATTAGCCTAACAAGCGTTTTATCAAATGTGATTAATGACATAATCTTTCGACTAAAAGAACAAACAACGAGTACATAATTGGAAGCTGTCGTCGTTAGTTCAACTCGTAATAAAACGTACTGTCCAGATATCAACAAAAATTTCGTCAATTTTTATCGTTTTATGCTTAGCCGTAAATTATACACACGGGCAGCTGCTTTCCATACCTGGAGTATGGTCGTAATCATTTCTCAGGAATGTGTGATTGATTTAAACCGTGAAAGGGTTGGCCCGACGACGGGAGGGAATAGGTAGAAAGGGAGAGTGAAAGGGTGATTCGGAATTTCGAGCGCGCGGATGTGCGCACAGCGCGAGTCGAGAGAAAAAAGAAAGGGCGCACGATGCGCGTTGTGAACGTCGCGCTGCTGTCGGGACACGAAATATACAGCGGAAACTAGGACACGTTTCTGGGGAACGTGAGGCCAAGAAGAAGAATATCGAGGAGAACGAGAAAGAGAATGAAAATTATGGAGAGCAGGCTGTAATAACATCAGCGGGTCTTAATGGAGGCATCAGCCGATACTTGTGGCACAATTTCACGGGGTTTACGATGGCGTATATCAGGAGCCCCGCTGAGCGGATCAGCCCCCGAGGGATTCACATATGTCCCACTGAGACATTCGTAATCTCTTGTCTTCGTCCCGCTCGTTGATCTCCTTAATCATCCTTGTTAGTCCTCATTTTCGCCGAATATTTCCCCCTGACCTTATATGTTTTCGTTCACCTTGCTTCGAACGGGAACGGAAAGGTGTTTTTGATACACCCGTAAAAATTATGGGATGCCACAAATTTACTTGTGACGAGTGCATCAACTTGTATCACGAGTGCTTTCGAAAAATCAAATCGATGATGATAACCTGCATATGTGAACTCTCACACTATATTTCATCTTTTTAAACTATATTTTTCATTGCACGTTTAAGAATGTTTTCCAAACTATTCATTTAATTACAGGAATATGAATTTAATTAACTGTGTATAATATTAGAATTGTAAATATATGAATATATCGTGATCTATTTGTATCTATTGGTTTCCTGATATGTAGATCGTAGGCGGTGTAAATTTGTCGGCGGTGTAAATCAATATACGAGGATACGATTCGCACATCTATCTATAAAACAAACGCTCTGGGGTGTCCTGACGTTTTCCAATATGATCCCCGCAGATGTATTTTTTACGACTTCGCATGCAAATAATTTACATCCCGAGTTGCTCCCATTCGAGCGTCCCTTCATGATAGTGACGAATGTCGCTTGGCAGACGCATGTAATGCCATTCAAAGTCGCTCTATCTTGCATTTTACACGCCTGTGACTTTCCTCTCGACGATGATTACGATATCAATCTCGCCGACACGACAAACAAGAATACATTCAATATCGGTTTACTGAAGCAAATATAGTTCGACGACGTTCTATGCTTCTTATCCTCTCAAAGAAACAATATCTCTCGTAAAATGAAAAATTTGTGCAAGTTATAAAGCAAGCTCTTCCCTTACTTTGTGTGTATGTGTGTGTGTAAAGAGATAAATATAAGAGAAAAATAATTATCTATTAATACAAATTAATCCATATCAATTGATATTACTTCATAACTTGAGAGAATCATTACGAAAAGATAATATTTAGTTAAGAGTGATGTAACGGTGACATTAGATAATTTATATTACGAAGCATCAATCATAAATTATCATTTTACTATGATAATACAATGATAGTTTCGATAAGACGACAGAATATTCACGAGAACAAAACCGCAGGCTTAGTATCGAAATACATTAAGTCAACACCAACCAATTAAGAAGTGCCAGCCCAACCCGATACGATAGATACGATCCAAGTGAGTGGGAGGGTCTGCTTTAAAAAGCAGGTGATGGGTACCATTGTCTCGAGTCACTAAAGCTACGGCCGCGGCCTATAATTTCGTCGAAATGGCTGATAGCGTCGATGAAATGCCGATTGAGATCGATATATGCCCGTGAGGATATGTATGCTGACAGCTTGACCCCGCTGCGGTAGGGTCGAATTGAGAGAGGTCAAGATCTTCTGGACAAATGCCACAGACACAGACGCGATGAAGGAAGCGAAAGCATTCATCCCGACAGCAGTGTCAGCTACTATTATAGGAAAAACCTGTAAATTTTGAATCAACGCTCGCGGATTGGATAGTTTCGTGAATTTGATTTAATTTCCAGATTGTGTAAATTGAGAATTAAGATTTTATAATCGAATTACTAATTACTTTAATTTCAGTATTATAAATTTTACGCCATTTTTCGAGCAATTATTCACAGATTATTCGTGTGATTATATTCAATATTTCTTTACCTATACTACATGTTAAAAAACAAAGAAAAAAACTAATTCTATTTTCATGTTTAAGTATCTTAGTTCTTAATTTTAATAATTAATCTACTTTCCTCTTATAATTTAAACTCAATATACATATACACAAGCGTAACTGAAACATCCTGTATACTAAACAGTTAACTAAGTAATAAAACTAAATAATAAAACATTTTGTATTCTTTTGTTAACTGACATATTGTGGAGTTCCCAGTAATCTAGTGCAGTGCATCACGATCGATGTGGAGCGTAACCCACTGAAAAGAAAAAGCTTTGAAAGGCAAGGTAAAAAGCTACATAGAAGACGGGTTACGATTTCGTCTTGTCATTGCCTAGCATTCTTCTTAGGATAATTTGTCGATCTCGAATGGCTTGTACATGATATCATCGATATTCTCGCATACATAAGTCTTATTTAATTTGTAAGCAACTCAGTTAAATTTTAGACTATATTCTCTTCAATTAAACAATCAATGTGATAAACTAGTAGATTTTTTTATATGTTTACATAACAATAGTCATATAAGTAATTCTAATCGTAGTAATCGCTATTAGTAAGATTTAACTATTATAAAGCTTTTGTTGGATCATTTTTTAAATACATCAAGCTTATATCAATTGATTTAATCCCATATTAAGATTCGCGAACTCTTTAAAAAATAAAAAAATTTTATAAATTTTTATAAATTTTAATCCGTGTATATCAAGAATAACAATACCGAAGATAAGAAATAAAATTGTAATAAGATAAACAATAAATGTTTTGAAAATTTATTTAAACGCAATTTCAACTGCGCCAAGATTCCAAAACAGATTCCATTCGACCGAAAGTGAATCAAATACAAGGCGCGCCTGAAATACTTCCGATGATCGATACTTCATCATCGATTTCTAGGAGAGTGTCAGGTTGTCAAGCGATTATGGGACATCATGTAGGCCCACGGGGCAGAGAGAGAGAGAGAGAGAGAGAGAGAGCACGGTATAGGAACGGAACCATGGGGTCCTGTTCTTTAAGGACAGCCGGTATCGCGATGCTCTCTATTAATCACCGCTCGATGACGGGTACTTGCTCGGTTTCTCACGAGTTCGATTCATCGAACTTGCATTTCGTAGTCCGGTGTTGGGGCCGTATTCTGTTATCGAGACTACTTCGGACCCCCTTTGATTGGACGGCGCTACCGCCATGGGGTTTCTCACGGGACGAGGCGTCGAGGCAGGATCGAAAATTGATATAATGAGACAGATTATCCAATTGAAAATTATATCTCCTTAGTGTCGGTGTTGACGGCATCGAGCCAACGATGATCAATTATATGTCGATACTGACTTCGCTTTCTATCAGTATTGTCGAATATTATTAGTATTATCAATAATAAATGCACTGCCGTCACTTCCCACTTGTTGATCTGTCAGCGAATCTTTATTAAAATTCCACCGATACATTCGTATCCAGCACAACAACAGTGAGAAACACTTCGTACGATAATTACCATCACAAATCTTACGACTATTCGCAGTAATCTCACGGCGACTTTATTGCGTTTCGCAGTAACAGAAAACAAGACCAAGTAGAAAGATAGATAGTTTCTTGCGCGATGCCGACTCCCACGAAAATATGAGATTTAATTTATAATTTCGGAAGTGCTGTAAAAGGAACCGACTGTCGGAACGTCGCTCTAGGGTACAACCCGTCACCCCTTTAGACAAGTAAGCCCCACGACAGACGCGGACACATATGATAGTGATACGATGCGTGCACACACGTACGCCTGATCCGAGTTAACCCATAACCCATGTCCCATCAGCTGGCAGGCATGAGAGTCTCGCACAGGGCGAATTAAATTTCACAGTTCGTGAACGTCAACTTTGTCCGATATACTAGACGCCGCCGACGTCTTCCTCTCTACGAATTCGTCGCCATTAAATTCCTGAATTAATTAAGTCATGAATTATACAACAAATAAACTGCTTAAAGTAAAATTCCCTGATATATTTTAATCACGCTCGAATATGAATTTTTTCGTAGCTGAATCATAGAGAAGAGAAGAAACTGCCTCGGACCCCAGAAATATAGGGGTTTTTTCAGCATTGTCTTAAGTTTCATGTTTCACCTTTTGGAATCGCTGGGCTCGCGGCAAATATGATGAGGGCAAGAGGATACGCGTAAGATACCACCAGGACCGCGATATGAGGAGAGAAGTGATGGAAGAGAAAAGAGAGAGGGTGGATCCCACATCGAAAAGCCCTGTCGAGTGTCGTATTATTTCAGGTTTGCATACGTTTCATGTTTCAGCCCATTATACTCACGAGGCCCACTGTTCTTCCTCTCTTTCTACCTCTCCCAGCATGCTCAGAGTGCTCGCGCGTCCAAAAGCATACTCGTCGTTGCCCGAAAAGGTTCCCGAGGGACATAAAAGGAGAACCATAGGATCAGAGATGGAAAGAACGAAGAAGGAGGTGCGACAGAGGGAGAAGGAGACGGTCTCCTCGGTCACGGATATCTGTCGCGAATCATAATGTGCTGTTATTAACGTGTCGCGGTTATCAGGCCGAAATACGTTAACGCCTTTATCGATAAAGCTATCGACCGCATCACAACGACGAAAAAACGCGAGAGAATCGATATCCCGCGCGTGTGCAACTCCACATCGAATTCATGAGGGGTCCTCGTTTCCTCGAAAGAAATTAAAGGCAAAACGATCGAGAGGATTGCGAAGAACACGCTGGGGGGGACCTGTCATCGGAGTACGACCAGTTTGGCTGCCTATCGTACATTCCAATCGACAGAAAACCTGACGGACAAATGCGCGAAACAACTTCGTAAACGCACGTCTACTCTTTCGTCTCGATTTCTCATCGCCATTCTCATCTCCTTTTCTCTTCTTCTCCTCCCTTCGTTCGCTAATACACGAGACGTGATTTTCCAGCCAGGAACGAACCCGAGATTATTTTGCTTCTCTCACATTTAATATTCGGTAGCGAGGATAACGAGCCTCGGAAAGTTATTTCCCGTTAGTAGTTAAGCGGTTTTATGGTTCTTCCTTATATAGCAAAATATTACGGGTAGTAACAAAGAGGGCAATCTCTATCCGTACAAGTTTCCATAGAGATAGTTCTTTTTCTCGATTATAAGGGTGGCGTCACAACGTGACCCTAACGATTGATCTGATTAGAAAAAATATTATTTCCAAGTAAGCAGATTGTGTGATAGCTGATCGCAGGAGCTCTACATACGTCCAGCTTTAACAGGGAAGATCATGATAGAAGGGACCGAGAATAGGGTGGCACCGTTACACGCTAACACGATTACCGGACGCCGAACGTTCCGAAGCGCGGTTCGCCTACAACACCCTGCTCTACAAGCCTGTGTCCGAAGCTCAGGATGACATAGGGTTATTGCCGCACCACCGACTACTATCTGCTCTCAGGCATCAGCCCGTAATTGTTACAAATCGCCGAATGTCCTCGCAAACATTGATCCATCCTCCAGTAGTCGTTACCGAAAAAGAACAGATCGTCGCCGTTAAGCAAATCCAATGCTTATCTGGAGACATAAAACTTAAAAAATGGTGTAATTGATACAAAAATGATTCCGTCCTTGCATCTAATCTAATTTGAACGCTGGCATTAATGAATCTATAGACACAGCGCAGATATCATATAATAATTATGATGTAACAGATATATTCTAAGCATAAAAAAGTAAAAAATGTTTATTCGCAATATATTCATTTTCTCAAAGTATTGACAGCTAGAATTTGTTAATGATTGCTTTAATAATAAATAAAACAAAATATCTAAGAGAATAAAGTTTATATATTCTGTACAGGCGCGATGTGCATATTAATTGAATGACACGAGCGCAAACAAAAGCGATAAACTCACTTTAGACTAAGTCAACTTGCTAATGTGACTATTCAACCTGCGTTCAGGCTGATAATCAGATCGAAAATCAGATCAGAGCGTTAAACTTACTAATTGGATTCTATCCGCAGCACGCAGAGTTGATTCCACATAAGTCTATCTCTTCATGAACTGAATTCTATGCTCGGCAACTCAGTTATCATTTTTTTGTCACAGAGTTAGAGAACACGAGCGTGAAACTATATCTCGAGTAATCGCATCTTAAATGTCCGTAAGCTTTCCTCGCGCGCAAAATCCGGTTGGTGGGTCGCGTAATCGCCACTGCAGGCGATTATATTAAACTTATTAAAACGATCGCGAAGGGAGAAACGAAGAGAGTCAAACTATTATACACCACGGCGTAGTAATAAAGAGGTGTTGTGTCATCGTCGTCGTTACTACTTGGTAACGGGCGAAACTTAACGCGCGTGTAAAGAACAACCATGCGTGCAGGGGAGAGATAAAACCGAAGATATCGGCGACGTAAAAGCACATCGGGATGATCGAGTGTTGCCCGACAGAAATACGGCCCTAATTCCATTAACACAAAATATACATAAAGATACATTAGTGTGATTATAATAAACATATTTTTCGCTGAATACTGTTATCTTTGCTGTCGTCGCTAACCGAATGAGACTTGCAACATCACCTAAAACGTTTCGAACGCGTGGATTTTATTATTAATACTAAAATCGATATTATCGCTGGTAACATGTATCGCGACGCAACCTGTATTAAATTTGCGAGAAGATATTTATAATTGGTAACGTAGTTTATGCCTCTCGAATGCTCTTATCCGATTCATCGAATCCCCGATAAACGATGATAGGATTACGTTCAGAAGTCTCGCTCAATGTCCATATACACGTATGAATGGTACACTTGGCGCCGTTCAATACTTTATTCGCCGGCTACCTCTTTTCGCACGAAACTTGCGAGACTGGAGTACCGGTTCCCGTTTCGCAGATCTTATCGAGCACCGCCACACCGCTTCTACCTTCGCGATTGTAAAACAGATGCTGCCGGTTGTGTTGCTACTATCGATAGGTGTCGTACCACGCCTGATGTGTAATTCTGTCAGGAGCCACACGAGTGATATCTCTCTTTCCAATGCGAAAAGTATACGAGAGAAATTTTAATGGAGTCCGTAGTCCGTTTCGAAATAGTGATAAGACGTGCTTCATCGACGGCGTATTTCTCTCATGAAAGTTCTCGATACATCGTGCAAAGTAAATGTGATTAATTTATATACCTTATGTTTTCACGGAGAATGTTTAATCTAACACACAAATCGCCCCATGCTTCATAAAAAATTAAAAAATATCGCAAAATGACAATTTAAAATATAGCAGTATTTTCTCGTTTGATGAGAACAAAATATCATAAGATAAACACCCACACATTTCACCAACAAAGTCCTTCTTGATCCTTTTTTCCCTCATTCTTCTTCTAAACAATACTATTTTGTTGGAAATTTTGTCTCAAGACAAAATGGAAAAATATACAAATTGAACGTACCTATAAATAAATTACAAAATAAATATAATGCCCCCAACTACAATTATAATTATCTATGAGTGAATTAAATAAGCCACTTCACATATACATGTATCTTTAAGAGAAATTATGTATAAAACCTTCTTCTTCCTCTCCGTTCATGAATTTTATATTTATAATTTAATCAATTTTGAAATTTAATTTGCAGCAATTGTATCACTTACGAAGACAATTATTTACTTTTAAAAGCGTATCTTGTAAATTTTTTGTGTCTAATTACAAGCCAGTAAAACTTAAGGTACGCGATGTTGATTTTTTCCTCATGTAGAAATATTAAGCGCCCGCGCTATTGACGTTTACAACCTAAGTATCTTAATTTGCATAACGGATATTTTGTTCGTACACGCACGTATCGCAATGTATCCACGACACCAGTCTACTCGTGTGACGTCAGTAAAAGGAAAAACACGAAAGGCAGGCCTCGTACGGAAACTTTCGAAACGCGTGTATGTTTAATGGCACGCGTAAAGGGCCTGGAAAGGTGAGAACGGAATGCGGGGACGTTGCTCATTAACCATGGAGCGACTTCAATCAGATTATAAAAGCTGCCCCGGCAAGGCTGGTGGCAAGCCTGTTTGGTTCACGCTCGTCTGATTAGTTCCGACCTCAACGTCTCTTCGCGAGACGCCACATCGAGAACTTTATCCTAAGCCTTTTTATCGAAGACGGCACTCATCAAACGTTATCCGGATGATTTTATTATTTAACGCCCCGAATGTCAACATGCTACATGTCGCGCAGCAGCGTTCCACAAGCGGTTTCTACACGCTGTACTTCATATCGTGATATATTCAGAAGCTTGAGAGAAAAAATATTAAATATAAATCAAAATATCATAAATATAATATCCTCCTAAGATACTCTGCTGTCTTTTTCAATCTTCTCTCTTTTTTGATATCATAATTTAGAGTCAAGTATGTGGTTCGTAATATTTTGAATTCCTATCGATTTTTTCATTTAAAATGACATAATTTTAAGCCGGTATAACTTTAATATCTGAAAATTATCATGACGACAGGCGTGATGTACACATAGCTGGTTATAATATCCTAAATCATAGCGACACGTCGATGACTGTCAAGCCTTCGTCTTAACGATAGGCACTTACTGATAATACGGGAAGGCGAGTTGCGAAGAGGTGGGTCCATAAATCTATCCAGTTATCGGCAGGTAGCACGCATCTACGTTACGTTTATGACAAATTAATAGACTACTTGTCCTCTCTTGGCGACCCGCGAACATGCGCGACTACCACGGAAACTTCGCCGGATTTAACAGCGTTTTAATGCATCAGCGTGTCGTGACGTCCGTAACGTTGATTGTAGGGATTATCTCAGCGCTCGCTGCCCCACGGGCCACCATAAAGCGACTCTCTCTTCGTCGTGAGTTTACGGCTCTGTCATGCCGCTAACACACCGTAATGCCCGATAATCTCCGCACGTTGTCGCACCTACGCTCCCGTAAGCTCAACACCGATCGGCGGTATTACGCACAGGTGCACCGCCACAATCTCGATGATGATATCTTGAGGGAGAAGACGGAGCGAAGCATTTATCGTAGGTACAACACTAACTCAGGATTATTCCTGGAATCGACTTAGGATTATTATGTACGTCACAGTATCTCTTCCGACTAACGGAATTTTACGATGCGATAATTTGGACTTAACATACTGTTTGATTGAAATAAATAAACCTCGTAAGACTGCGATCAGTGCAGCACTCGATGAAGTTTCTCTACGCTAGCTTACCATCATTTCCCAAGTGACATTAGTGCACACATCACAGACGATTGCGTCTAAATATTATATTATATGTGTATAGTTCATGAACTTCGACTTAACTAGCGTATTGATCAGGATTAATTTTTTTTTTTTTTTTAGCAACATGTGCATCCATAGAAATATGATTTAACATCCTTTATACACGGAAAAAAATGCTGTTCAATTTAAAAAAAATGAAGTTGCTTCAATTAAACGTGTATGTCACGAGCTGTCACAAACATAAATAGTTGATTTAATTATATTTGCTTAAATCAAATATTTAAATTATTAAAATAACTATTAGATGTTTTTTGTTCATTAATATTAATGTTGCATCAACTAAATTTTTTCAACTACACTGATGCTGTTGATACAATATCATTTTTTTTCCGTGTATAGTGTTATCTATTAATAAAATCTAGTTTTGAAAATTTTTCTCCAAGTTATTTATCATATTAATTTTCTCATATAAACTTGTCAAATATATTGGATAATCTAAACGAGTATAACGATAAAATATTGTGAGAAGAAGTTTTGTCAAAATCAAGGGTAGTATCATTAATTTGTAACTGTTTAATTTGTAAATGTAAGTCAGTGAATATAGTTACAAGTTGTTACAATGGACAGACTACGATCCCGCTGGATCGGTTTTGGGCGTATCGATTCATCGGATAGGTCTTTAGCCGGTCTCCGTTCGTATATCAAATTAGTGAGGCTACGTCGGGTGCGAGAAGCGTACGTGTGTAAGCGAAACGACGATAAAGGGAACAAGGGCATCGAAGACGAGGAGGAAACATCCGTGCGAGATGTGGCTGGACAAAGGACAGAAAGAGAGGGTGGGTCCGAGTGAAGAAGCGAGAATCGATCAATCGAGGCCGAGTGACAGGCCCGGTGGTATCACGGGCATCGACATGACGACAAGTGCCTCGTACACTGTTTCCAGTTACCTACGTGCGTCGAAGGACATCGTTGTCTCGATGACATAGCCGTAATCAAGACGCAAGAGACATATATTGTAATCTTACGTGACGGCAACTTTGTATCTTTTTCATTGCATCCACATGAATGCACGAGAGAAATAAAATATCAATTCTTTTTCGTTCTTAACAATTTTCTCTGCTTAAATGGACTAAAATAAATATACTTTTCTACATTGTAAGTCTAACTAACAGTAAGATTTTATCAAACAAGGCGATGTTGAATTTGTTACGTTATAATTGCATCGGATATTGCAACACGCACTCGTGCGGTTGCTTCAAAGAAAACTCAACTATCAGTCGAAACAATATCTAGTGTACATAACGTACATTAAAAGATACTCACGTACTTGCATAAGTTAGGTCATCAGATAAGCACGTGGAAAAGAGACCATACTTGGGATCTTCGGGAAACCGATGCGTGAAGAGCCGTCCGCTCAAACACCAAGAGAGAAAAGCGATGATAATATATATTAACCGCGATAAATTGAGACCGCAATTATTCAACGGCAATTATTTCGAAGTGCGATGCCGCAAAAGAACCTGTCGTTGTTCCCGTGTGCAAAGAAGCGGTTACGAGACAGACCGCGAGCAAATGGATTAATGTAAAGGCGCACGATCCTAACAAGCGAATTATCTCCGAGATATATTGTGCCGCTTCACGGGTGGTTAAGTCCGCGCGAACAGCTCCCAGGAGAAGGAAAGAGGAAAAGAGAGAGAAAGAAAGAGAAAGAGGGAGAGATACGATTGTCGACTATAACTGCTGAAGAGAGAATCAGAGTACAAGGAGGAAATAGAGGAAAGCGAGAGAGAACGAGATAGCGAGAAAGGGTAAGAAAGGAAAGAAGAGAAACTCGTGATGAAAGAGAAAGAGAGGAAAAAAACGAAAGAGAGAGAGAAACGGAGAAAGATCAGCTCCTAAGCTGAGATGACTGCGGCTTGCCTCTTTCCGTCTCACTCCGTGGTAATGCCTTGTAAGCTCTACTAATCTGCTTACCGGTCGTCTCTCCTGATTTACCGAGATGTTTTCATTGTCTTTGCTGACTTAACAGCGAACCATAAAGATTCTCGAACTAACTCTCTTTTCCATGCGATCTATCTGTATCTTGGGAGTCGATGTACTTCTTATAAGAGGATACTCTGATTCTCCAACACGCACTTTTCGCAGAATGTTACCTTGCTCTTCTTAAAAGCTTTCTTTGGACAACGACTTTATACACAATCCTATTATAAATTATTTTACACAGTTATATTCTTACAATTACTTTGGCTGTCTTCGACTATAACTTCACTGTAATTTTATTGGCTAATTTTCGTCGAGTTCCGACTAATTACGTCATAATTTAATTCTCCATCACGGCTCCAAACTGCATTCTCACGTTCTTCCGATTATATGACTATGATCACGTAGTCAAATTACATGCCAATATCTTAATGGAACTACATAGCTTTTGATCAATGAATCTTCAAGCACTCATTTTGGCTCAACGAGAAGAATGCGAAATTGAAATATTACTTATTTGTATCACGTTGCTGAAGATAGTTCAAACGGAGCTGAAGCGGAGTGTAATTTTTCGACGTGTAATTTTTAATTAAAAAATTAAATGTACTCAATTTCATAACTCACGTACTTACAACCACGTTTCTCTCTCATTGCCTATTTTCTAAATCCACATATTATAAATTCGTTTTGGATAAAAAATCATCATTCTTGCGTTTTTAAACTGTTCAGTGATACAAAAAATATCGAAAAATCTTACATTAAAAAATATTATATTAACAAATTATATTAATTAAATTAAATTAATAAAATCAAATAATAAAATAAATTGTATCTGACACGAATGTGGATCTATCACATATATTTGACAGCGGATCGAAAAGTTCTAATTGCGAAGACAAGTCCTGCCGACGGTGGGTTTAGTGAACTCTTCTCGACAGCGAGCTTCTTAGAGACTGAAAGAGAAGAGCAGAGAGTTCGAAATCCGTCGTCGACGAGCGCCGACTTTTTCTCGGAAGAATAATATTTTCTTACGATGCGGGGAGAAAGGAGGAAAGCACTCTCTCCTTCTCCCGAACTACTGCGCCGATCAATGGTGGAAGTGAATCCGCCCGCGAGTTCCTGCGATGAATTTTTCCGCGGCACGCACCAACGAGCACGGGATTTAATGGCTGGTACATTGCACCACGGACATAAATTCCGCGATCAAAGTGCATCGCGTCGTATCGAGGCAAACTTTAAGGATTTTATGTGATTAAGTTCTTGGCCGTCACTATCCCCACCTTTTATTTCCTTAGCTCTCGCTTCTTCTAACTACTTTCGTTCCTTGAACGCAATCTTTTCCTCCGCTGCAAGACCTTTCCCTTTTTCCTTCTTCCCGCACTGCCTGACTTTTTCTTCATCTTCTCGATTCTCTCGTGCATCTTCCTGCATCGATTGCACTCCCTCCACTACCTTTGAAACGCACGCCGCCTTTTCCTTTCCCGGTCCGGTCGGATGCAACGCATTGGATACCAGCGCTTTATCGAGTTATTCGACTCGGGGACAAATCGTCCAAGTTTTAAGTATTTTCAAAAAGAGTCTATCCTCCGAAAATATTCCTGTCGCGCGTTCAGCGGCGTACCAGCAGAACGAATTCCTGTCGCGCGTTTCCGGTAACAGCGGCGTACCAGCAGAACGAAAAAGACCGAGAGAGTCGGCCATAAAATACGTGTGCATGGATGCATTTACGAAGTCTCCAGGTCCGTGGCGACCGGAGGACGAGGGATGAAAACGCAGCGGCGTGCGGACGGTAATAGGTAGGAGCAGGACAGAAAGTAAATGCTGGCTACTCTCACATAGCCAAGTTGCTACCAGTTGTTTTCCCAAGGGACAAATTTATCATTACGTCTCGGTGCAGCGAATTTGAGAGCTCAAAATCAAAAGCCATGTCAGCAAGATACTTCGTATCCCCAAACGTTTCAACTCCCGTGGGCATGTTCCTCAATTAACGTGAATTGTTCGATATTCCACTCGACTCGGCTTGGCTCGACCCACTTTGCGAAATCTTGACCAAGTTTCCGGAATATCGGAGACTTTCAACCGCGAACGAAGCTCCCACGGTGAATAATGATAAAAGTACTGCATAACGAGCGTCGTGGAAGAGAGTTGACGAGCATTATCTACTTATTTTAAATACGCTTATTGTAGAGTGTACATCATGAGCGCACACTGTTTTTGGAACGAACAATTGTGAAAAGAACGTGAAGGAATGTGAAGAAATGGTATTAGTATTTAGAAAATGTAAAAAACGCTTTGTTATTTCAGAATAAATTGTTCCTTCGTAGTTTGAAACTGCTTTTAACTTACGTAAACTGTCATGATATTTCGAAATTGGTTTTCAAAGTCTGTATAAAATTCAAATAACATGATAAAATATTATTTGTATCTTTGAAGACATCTTTAAATAGCTAAGAATATCGAAGATAGTATAACACATACACAAACAAACAAACACACACACACAGTTGACACAAAGTAATATGTAACACACGTTTTGTAGGTTCTCGTCTTTCGTTCATTAAAGATTTCATGGTTGTTTTAACTTCGAGACTTATTTATTCCGACTCCAAGTCTCGTAGATAGAAAACAAACGACAAGATACATATACATCTATAAAATATTGTATAAATTCTTGAAACCATTTCTCTCTCATGTTATTCTTTCTACAAAAAGGAATAAAATAAATATCTGTAAGCTCATTCATATGCACTTGAAACCATTATAGTACTGATATATTTAAAAAGACAAATAAATCTTTAAGCACATGATTCAATAACATACGTATGAAATAGAATAATGCGCGGAATTATTTATGAGAGAGATATATATTTTATCAATTTTTTTAGAATACATGTTTCTAGAAAGTTTTATAGAAATCACGAATGGAATTAAAATCAAAAACCTTGTAAAAGGTTCTTATGAGAGAGATATATATTTTATGAGAGAGATATATATTTTATCAATTTTTTTAGAATACATGTTTCTAGAAAGTTTTATAGAAATCACGAATAGAATTAAAATCGAAAACCTTGTAAAAGGTTCTTATGAAGAATGAATGCAATGCTACTCCGTGATCTCGAGATTGCGAGAAATGTAGGCGGGCCTGTAATTTTCTCGCCTCCGTGACGCTTCGTAATTTTCACTCGACAAGTCATCAGGGACTCCGAGTCCAGAGTGTCGCGGTCGAAAATTGTGCTAATCCCTTTAAAGCGACCCCCGTTCGCGTCCTGTGATCGGTCGGTGAGGCGTAAGTAATACAACAGGTAGGTAGAACAGCAGAGGCCACCGGCGGCGGCGGCGGCGGTGGCGTGCACAAGGAGGAGCGAGGAAGAGAGAATGGCTGGAAGAACAAAAGCAGCAGCAGAGCCACAGACTCCACAGGTGCTCTCGTGAGTGGATTTCCGTCCGTTTGGATAACCGCAGACCAGTCGCCAAGGCGTTAGAGCAAACACCGACCGAGGCGAACTTTCTAACGCCATACTGCCGCTGCCGATGAATCCCTTCTTTCCATTCTAGTCCCCTTGAAACTGAGAAAACTTCGGACCGCTCTACCTGCTAACTCGCATAAAACTGCCTATAATCTGGAAACGCTGCCTTTCTGAGAAGTCTCATCTATAATGCGTCTCATTGAGACTCGACCGAGTTGAAAAGCGAACAAATCGTTAATTTAGGAAGGTACATCTCAATATAAGTTGAAGCACTTTATCTAAATATGTGCTTTATACGAGAGACAACTGTCAGGCGGAATCTCGAAGTGATCATTTTCAGCAGTTAATATATCAGTACATAGGATTTTATCGCGCATAGATATTTATATTTACGAAAGAAAGTATTGTCTTGTTGGTACTAAAATATGTCTTGATGTAAACTCGTAAATCCACCGATTTTTACCCTCTCTGAGCATTGTTTTAAGTATCTTTCTCTCCTCGCGACGTGTTTACTGCGCGACAGCCATTAGCAAGGATTGCTTGGTAGCAAGTCCTCGCATAACATATAATGCAGGATTTATCTTTATATCACACGCGAAAGCATTACATTGGGGAGAAAACGAATTGAATGGTTAATAATTTTAATATACACGAGAATAATGAACTATTACTATTAACTTTTCTTGAGAAATATTAAATTAATTTCCACTCACAAGACACTTTGTAAAATTCTAAATTATTAATTATAAACCAGATTTCAAATTTCTTCGACTCGTCTGGCCAATTTTATTAATTGAATCAACACTACGTTTCGATCTCTGATTTGGGTCCTTGTCAAGTGTGTAAAATTTTACATGAGATGCGGCTGAAAAACGCACGCAAACATCTGTCACGTTAACATTGCGCTCAAACTACATCAATCTAGAAGCTAGTTAAAATCGAGGGATATCAGTGAAAGAAACGTGTACAATTAATCAAATTATAAAACTCACATATTTAGTGCGTCGTAGAATAAAACTCAGTCAAAATCAATAAGTAAAAACAACGACATTACTTCGTGTAGGACACGTCACCTTTTAAAAGCTGTTTAGCAAGTAACTGTTATAAATACAATCATAGAAACCAATGTCAGAGGAATAAAATAATAAATAATAAATACAAATGTTATGTGTTAAAAAATAAAATCATATAAACAATACATATGTGTCCGAATATTAAAATGATGCGGAGAAATTAAATAATGTCAATGACCTTACCAGATACTTCTGTGAATTTTTAAGGGTCACTCTGTAAATTCAGAGTTGCGATATTTCTTTATAAAAAACATTTCAGAAATCTCTCTCTTTTTAGTGTTCGGTTCTTTATGTAAAATTTCAAGTTTTTTCCAATCAAAATCGTGAAACTAATTTTTGAGACTGATTTTTTTCTCTAAAATTTGCAACGCAAATTTTTATAATCTTTTGCTTGCGCGTAAGTATTATTTAAGTGTATGGCACGCTTGACATTCTTTATTTTATGATTTTACCATCCATCCACAAATCAACATCATACATAATATTTAGAAAGTAGTGACCACTATGTCGAAGCACATGGAGCAGCGTTCAAGCAAGAAAAGAGGACGAAGATCGCAACGGAGATCGTTTTACGAGCTCCGATGAACACAGATCAACAATCGGAAAACGATGGCCGTCTCAATAAGCGGCAATAAACCGACTTCATTGGAGGGGGAGAGGGATGCAGAGGAGAGTGCAAAGAAGAATATCTACCTAAGAAAATGCGAATGCGTCTTTCGTATAACGGCACCTGCGACACTCTTTTACTCCGCCTGTATCTCGGAATAACGCAGCCGAACAATGCCGGACCACGAGTCGTCGGAATCTGATTTACAGCGCGCTGCCACAACGCCAATGTAAACAGATACGGCGCGAGAGAGCCCCGACGATATATAAATCGTGAAATGTCGTAAGTTTCGGGACCAAAATGGTAATGGCAGTTGCGTAATTCGACGACGGTCCGCGCGCTACGAATTACGTGCGCGAGTACGATAACGTTTGTCAATTTCGGTGCGAATTTCTCGCAAAGTTTTGCGTGCAGCATAACAGCAGTAGGGCACCATTCACTGCGACGGCAATGATATAGAGGGGAATTTTCTAACTGGAGTAAACTCGCGCGATAACATCGATTGTGATCAATAAGTCACAATATCTGGTATACCGAATCGTACTGGTGACCGATACATATAAGTATTATTTAAATATCAAACTGTTAATTGATTATTTTCGATGATATGATTATGACACTCTTTAATCACAGATTGAAAGTCAAAAGATGAAAAGTTGTTATGCTAATAAAATTTTTTAATTTCGTAATAAGAAAGATGAGTAAGTTATGTCAGCTGTTAATACAATTAATCAAGTTAATTAAAACCATACCAATTATTCATACTAATTATTCTTTTCCATTACTGATAACGTATAAATTCTAAACAAATTCTCTCTCTCGAATCTTCCACCTACAAAAGTTGCAGATAATCGATTTTAGGGATTCACAAAATGTTAATTAAAATGTATATATCATACCAATTATTTTTTCCGTTACTGATAACATACCAATTATTTACTGATAACGTATAAATTCTAAACAAATTCTCTCTTTCGAATCTTCCACCTACAAAAGTTGCAGATAATCGATTTTAGGGATTCACAGAATGAAATACTTTTGTGTTTACCTCGTGGATCGCAATTCTGACGAGTTTTAAATTCAGTGAATTTACTATCGTCAGTGACGCGCGGGCTACATCGTCAGGCAGAACACCCGTACGCACGGCGCGAACGTCACGTTACTTTATATTTCTTGTCGATTTTTATGACGTGGCCACGCGTTGTAAAAATCAATAAGGGAGATTTGCATGCGACAGAGAAGCGTAGGAGCAATAGGCTCCTCGATGACGATTATGGCAGTCCGTAACGGAGAGCGAGAGCCGTGCAGCAGCGTTCTCTCTATTACTATTTTGTTATATTATTGCCGATAAAATGTCTGTGGAAAACAAGGCGCACCAAGTTTTTACGGTCCGGAACGGCGCGCGTTTATTTACGCCGAAGTAAATTCCCCACGTGTTCGCAATGCTGTCCGTTCAACATCTTTAATTGAGGCTCAGACGCATGAGCCAGTACGAAAAATATTTCGCGCCATTAATATCGGCGGATCGTAAGGAAATACGTAAATTCATCCGCGATCGTTTCCCGCGAGCCGCGCGCACCGGCCGTTATGCAAATTATTCTCAGCGCGAGCATAAAATCTCGCTAAACTAGGGTCAAATTCGCCGCCTTGAGAGGAACACACACGCGCCTGCAGATAAATAACGAACGGCCACGTCCCGTAAACGTCAATCTCCGTAAAAAAATGCAGCCTGTCCGACCGGGGTACCGCAACGACGGCCAACATTTCGGCAAGCGGCCTCGTACGCAGCGATCACCGACTATTTACAACGTAGGTGGAGTAAGGCCCATACCGTGACGACAATAGCTGCGACAATGCAACCTGTCTCCCGGTACTCGCAAGGATGTGACACGTTCGAGAGCCGCGCGTTATTATACAGCGCGCCGTAATAAGCAGTGCATCATATGCAGAGGCACGGACTCGGTGACACTTGAAACTTCACGGTGACTGAGTCAAGGCTCCCGACACTTTCAAAATCTCACCGCTGAGACTTGTCTAAAGAGGAAAAACGGCTCGTAATTCACAATGTGAATTTGGAAATTAAAATTGAGAACAGCGATAAAGATTTTTTTTTTTTTTAATAAATTGATTACGTGATCGTCTCCAGCTTTCGATTCTATCTTTCGAGAATTCTTTCCAATTTTCAATATTAAGTTTCTCATAAACTTTAAGAGAGAAATCGAGTTACGTTCCTAATCGAACGATAATATTAAAAATTTACAACGAGCTCGTACAACCCTTCTTGATACGGTTAGGAGAGTTTCATGACCCGCTTTTGCGCGTTCCTTAGTTACGATAAACAGCAATATGAGAGAAAAAGGAATGGACGAAGGAAACAGAAGGAGCAGGTAAGCATCGAATCGCGATTGGAACGGTGCCAATTCTTCCCGTGGGATACGTGAATTTGAAATTCAACGCGATAAAGGTTCACCCCCTCACACATTTTCGGCCGCGTCCAACCCGCTAAACTAGTTCGACCCTATAATGTACGCGAGGGCCAAGGTATATATTCCAGTTCGCTAACCTAGAGAGCACTGGCACCCTTTCAAGTTTGGCAGATTCGGCATCCTTTTAATTTGAATTACACCACTCGGGGTAAATATACTGTTTCTAATATCATTAACACCAGAATAGGACACAACGTGGGCAACGAACTTACGGACTCATAATTTGCATAAAGAGAAATGGAAAGTCGTTTTTTACTTCGGTCCGCGTTCGTATCTTCAGCTTTCCATTGTGTTTAAAATCCCAAGAGATAATTCTCGTGAAAACTAAGTTACTTCGACTCTTGAGTTTCAACTCGATACTTGAGTTTCAACTTCCTTCGAAAATGTCATTAACATTTGATTAGCTCGTATAAACAATTAAAAAATTTAAAATGCTACAGAATCGATATCATGATAGAAACAATTTTAACGCAAACAATTGACCCTGCGGTAATTTGTATAAATTCGCCTATGTATAGAGAGGAAAATTCCCTGCTATAAATTATCAAAATCTTAAAATAGTTTCGTAATTCATTAAAATTTTTTGTTGAAACCATTGCAATGGGATTCTTTGTATCCTACGTTGCAAGTGAGTCAGCATTAAGAAAAGTCTTCAAAAAACGAAACGTTGCATCATACCCGGTTCCCGGAGGGATCGCGATAAGCCCGATCGATCCGGCGCCATTTTCTCGGGAAGACGCACGACCGGAGGAAATCGCAGACAACCCGTGGGGCACGGATGTTTGTTTCCACTACCACTGAATGTGAACGTCGTCCGCGGGTCGACAAACGGAAGCAGATTGATGCGCAATGGGGCGTTGACGCGTTAATCGCGAATTCCTTTGGAAATCGTCCCCTCGATGTCGAGTCTCTAGCGTGGGCTTTTGTACAGCCGGGGGGCACATCCAGATGAAGGGCAAGCGAGAGAACGCCGTTGACTCGGAAATATCGCGGAGGGTTTCGCTTTTGACGAGGCTTCGCGAGGCGTAAGGGCCATCACTGCGCGTACGCGAATCGCGAGGGTTCGTTGGTTCTTCCGGCAGTTCTGGACCAAACTCATCGACGGCACAATACACGGAATAATACACGCAAATATGCCATATTTAATGGAGTTTGGTACACACTTTAAAAGTCATGCATGTTCCATTTGGAACATTCCAGCGTGGAACAAGTAAACTTAATTGGTATGATTGTACGATATGTATTTCGTAATAAATGGATATGCATATAATCTAGATGACTGAGTGATGTATTGTGTAATATGACGCAATATGCCAGTAATATATGATAATTGTATATGAGAATAGATCACTAAATAATAATGAAGGGAATTGCAGTAAATGCAATTGCATGTAAGCTCAAGCAATCCAAGCTACATAGAAGCAACAATAAAGATATGGGGATGATATTCCGTAGTGTACTTGGAAAACATATACACTGTAACTTTTACTTTTGTGAAAAGGAATATTGTAAGATTTGAAAGAACTCGGAAACTTTGTCTTAACTGACTTTCCAAAATCACTAAGTCGATAATATCACATTATATCAAACATGTATCAATTGCAAAATAACATTAAACAAAGTAAATAGTTCCATATATATACATAAAAGGTATATTTGTTATTTAGTCCTATTAATACTTCCATTTTTCAATCGATGCCCGTGTACGACTTGCTCCAATCTTATTTCTCGTATTTTCGACGCTTTGAACAATATGTTCAATTGCGTTAATGCATTCACACAATTTTCTTATGCAACTTGAGTTAAATAGGAAGTCGGGCAATATTTCCGCGTCGTAAATGTCGTGCATTTCGTGTGAACCATTAACAACTAGCTGATTGCGCGGAAAGTAAAGAGATTGCCAAAATTTGGAAGGAAGATGTGCGAAAATAGAACAGCTCGAAAAGGAAGAAACGGATCTATCCCTTTAATCTAGCCTTGGACGAAGTGGTCGTGTCGTCTAGCCATGAGCAAATTCTCGCTCTCTTCCCGTCCCCCAGCAGTCGCCGGTTCGAAATGGAGCGAGGGGAGACGGCTGCGTTTGCGTCCCGATTAGAATGGATTTCATCGTCGCGATTTCAAGAACGCTCTACCGCGAAAATGTAGCGGAACGAAACCGGAGACGATAAATCTGCGCGCGCGACATTGGTTCTGCGGCTTCCTCCTCGCAAATGCGAGAATGCGAACGCGGTCGCGGGGGCGGTCGAGACGCGTCTGATTATCGACATATCCGTTCGCCTTAACGCACTTATTCGGGAATTCTAAAGGTCAGCTAAATAAAAATCCGTATTCGTGAAAGCTAGATAAATTTGCCAAGATACCACTACGCACAAGGAAAACCGGTGAATTTCTGCGTTATTTCCCTCTTCCGTGAAGGAATTCTTTGCAAATATTGTGTCTGACTTTTTCTCGGAAGTTACCAAGTTGGTGCTCCGTAAGAATGAAATCTCGCACGTTTCCATTTATCAATCTCTCCGTTGACCGTTGATATCCAAAAACGTAAACGGCTCGTAGAGATCCTTGGTGCGATCAAGAACTTAATCGGAAATGAGTCTTTTGCAACATTTTTCTTCGCAAGAAAAAAAGAAAAGAAGCGCGTTACGGGGGACAGCGAGAGACAGGCAGCGCGGCTCGTACACTGACCTTATAACGAACATGTGTGTCCCGTGGTCCCTGGATGGACAGTCATTGGGTCTCACACGGGGTGGCTCGTAGTACTTAGACGTCGAAGCTTCGAATACGTATCCACGCACGCACGCAACGTCCTCGCACGATCTTGATGCGACTACCTTGCGACGGTCACGCGTGCGAATTACACGCGTGCGTGCGCCGCGCCGTCGTACGATCCTCGTGGCGTTCGGTGTCGCGATCGTCACCAAAAACTGAACGGACTTCACGATTTCTCACGGTACCTCACAATTTCGCAGTCTTCCTCGAGATTCACGCCAATGTAACTATCTCCTTGTCTTCTTCTTCTTTTTCCTTCTTCTCTCCTTCCTTTTCTTCTTCTTCGTTTGGGACACCGTTTACGCGCGATCGCTTTTTCGCGCCGCGAATTGCCGATAAAATAAACCGCGTCTCGTGGAGGAACTACCGGAAGTATCGAAGGAAGTTAACGATGGAAGACAATGATGACAATGACGACAATGATGACGAGAACGTGAATGACGACGACGACAACGACGACGACGACGACGACGACGACGGTGTCTCGTGGCGGTGGTCGATAGCGCGGCGCTCTACTGACGTCGCGACGCCTCGTCGTGTCGTGGCCCGTGGCTCCTGCCCGCTCACCCCTCGTGGCGCCCTACGACGCCCTCACTCACTCCGGAACAACCCGGAAACTGACGAACCACCGCCCTCGCCCCCGCAAACTACCCTTATTTCGTGCCCCCACTTGCAACGTTGCCACCACTACTGCTGTCGTCGTCGTCGTCGTCGTCGTCGTCGTCCGAAGGACGATTCCGACTCCTGCACGCAGAGAAGGCATCCACCCACGATGTCTCTTTCTCCTTCCTTTTGTCTGCTTCTTCTCCTAGTATCCTCGATATTTCGGAATGACTTCGATTCGATCGCGCCTGACGCTGAAGGGTGAGACGGACTTCCGACAGTGGCGTTTCAGAATCGCAACCTCGTTATGCTATAAAGTCTTGCATCATGCGATAACGAGTTTGAGCGAGAAGATGGGTTGCCTCGTCCTGTCGCTAATGCAATCGATTGTTGCATCATTTGATTTATAAAAAAATGTAACGGTATATCTTTTTATGTACAAATGATTGTTATCAGTTTCAATGTTATTCAATGAATATCCGATAAATGTCTATTGAGAGTCTATTAAATTTAACCAGATTTACGATCATGATTCATGAGTCACGTGTAAAATTGCACGATATTGGACATTCTTCCCTACATAAGTACGTTTCATTGAAATAAAAATAAAATTATTATGATGATATTGTAATTGAATGTATGCGAAAAATATTAATAGCTCCTATCGCATGATTTCGACTATGTTAATGAAAGGCAGAAATTTCAAATTTGCCGTACAAAAATGTCATAACATAACAGAATTGCCTTATTGCTTTCTTTTTCTATTGCTAACTTTGTAGGAGTAATAATAGTTTCGCGGAGTAAAACGATAAAGTCGAAGAAACGTGGCAGAGAGCGTTTCGTTGCCCTTCGTGGCTGCATTACTTCGAAGACGTTTCTTTGTTGCGTGCGTGTAAACCATACGGGAGTGCGAAACGAAGAAGAAAAAGCCATCGAAGAGATACGGAGGCGTGAAAGAGAGGGAAAATCCCGCGGGCAGTCGGCCGACCACGTGGGTGCCGTCCCTGTTATCCCCCGCGTGGCCACGCGCCAAATAACTCACTTGGCACGCGTAAACAATTACTCCGAAACTCATATTATCGTGTTACATTACGCGTACATATCTCACGCGTGCGTCTCCGCGGGGCGTGCGTTAAGTGTTGTCTTGCGGCTTTACAACTTGCGATCGTCCAACACCTCGTGGCATCTTTCGTATCCCGTAGTAAAAAGCTTTGCTGGAACGCAGAAATAGAATTGTCATGTGTGCGCGCAACAACATTAATTTCTAAGAATGAAAGACGCACACATAGAATAAATAATGTTGCAACGATGTTCTAATATTTTTAACGATACAATTGATAATTATATCATTTTTAATTGCGTACAGTAATTCATTGTGAATTATTATCAATTTTTGTCATTGAAAATAATACTTAAATTAGTTACAACAAAAGCTACACAGATTAAATCATTTTGAAACTTGCTATTATGTAATCGTTCAATCTTCTCAGAACATCCTTTCTATGCCTGCGGCTCACTGGCGGGTGCTCTATATCCGCAAATCGATTTGGGCAATCGCCAAACTCGATTGCCGATATCGAGGGTCAAGACCCGCGATCGCAAACGGGCGCAATGAACGTTTAAGGTATATTCTAAGTTTAACACAAGGATTTGGCTGAACAGATCTTTGTTCCGCGTCTAGAAATCTTCCCGAACCATTCTAACGTACGTTTATCTGCGAATACGTTACGAACTACTCTGTCACAAAGTTTTAACTTCACAGAAGTTAGTCGAAAGAATGCAGACCATGCGTCCTATATTTATACACGCGCGCAGAAAAAAGTTATTTATGATGATGTTTGCACGTATCGTTTTTGATTGACGTCCTTAATTCTTGTTACTATGTTTGACAGAACGACCTTTAAATTATTAACTAATAAATGTGCAGGCTTATAATATTTTTAAATTATTTTATACTTTTATACACATTTGACCTACACAACAGCGACTTGAAATAGAACGTGCAAAAGAAGAAACGAAACAACGGAGAATATGTATATTTAATTAGTATATATTAGTAAATGAGGTAAATAATAATTAAAATTATAAATTAAATTTAAATATATATGAAAACTAAAATTCTTATCCCTACACTTTGTCTCACCTGGAGTTGCAACGTAAACATCGATTGCACAATAAACGGTTATTGACCACCGCATATTATGCAAATCGATGGCAGTGAATGATTTAGTCGATAAACTGAATCGACCGTCGAGGACCACACACGATGCACCTTTGATTGAAATTGTACGTTACGTCAGAGTTGTTCTTTGAAGCAAATGCATACAATCGCCATGAATGATTTACAAGTTGATCGATGCGTTCGAACATTGATTAAACTCCGAGGAATCTCAAAGCTTTGAATATGCCGTCTACAACGACCTAACATAAACCTAAACTGCTTTGTGCTCGTGAACACGACTAAGAACGGAAAAACTTATAACAAGACATCATATAATACACAAGATAGAGGCATGTATCATAAACGAATAAATGACTTTGTAATAAACACAGCCGGTGCAGCTCCTCAAATAAAACCTTCTATCGCCAAGTATCTCGTTAAAATGACATGGACGTCAGGTTTTCTCTAGTGTCGCTTTATAAAGCCGGGACAAGGATCGGTTTAAAAGATTTTCAGGTAAAGGCCCAAGACACTTCAACGTCTGCTACGAAGTAACAAGTTTCTACAAGTTTTCCCTTCAGCATCCCGTCTGTTTTTCAAGTAAAAGTTATTCAGAATTAGTCACATGCTTTGCAAGAATAGAAGTTAATAATCATGTTCAGTGGTAAAGAAAAGATATACTTAATAAAAAAAAATAATAAAATCTATTCATTATTTATATTTCAAAATATGAGAAAAATTAAATATAGCAGTAAAGCAGTAATATAATTATGTAAGTCTAGTACATTTTGAAAATCAATAGAATTCGTTATAGCTTGTATTTTCTCGATTGCCTTTCTTCTCTAATAAACTCGATGAGTTTGTGAGGAATATCGCGTGATATCCAAGAACCCGAAAATCTATCTGTCTCTTTTTTTATTTTCCGCTCTATTGTGATCAGTATTTTATTTTTGGCCACCGAATTCTAATTTTGCAAGGGCGCCAGATGGAAAAAAACTACGTAAGAAAGCGTAGGCGGGTGGCTCATTCATTTCCTTCGTGTCTTGTCTCTCCTCCTGCTTTTCCTTGAAGATTTAGATTGTGCGTATGAATAACGACGGAAAAGAAATAAAGCTTGGTAAAGCTATTTCTTTGAATTTTATGTGGATATGATTTGTTGATACACTGATGCTTTAAAAAGTTAAAAATTCATATGACGTCTTCGCGTGGTATGTTCAACGAAATTCACAGTCACCAGTCACCCCAGTCTTACTATTTTTCTGGATCACATGTTCATTTCAATACTCGCATTCTTTGTCTTTGACATTTGAATGTTTACTGAGTATTCATTTTAAAAATGAAGGAATAAAAGACGTACGTCATATTCTTGTATTTTTATAAGTTACAAATAATCGTGTAGATACTTTTTATATAGACACCTACACAAAATTGCACAACAAAAAACCATCATAAAATATCATCTTTTATAAAACTTCTAAGCTCTCTCTCTCTCTCTATCTTTTCTTCTCTCTCTCTACCCTATCTACTGACGTAACACTTGTCACAATGGATATTACAGGACAACAGTACATGAAATCAGACATAGCTGTGTAATGGATAAGTTATTTCTCAATATATGTTTCAATCTTATTTGTATCGCCAATGTCCAGCTGCTGTGACCTTTCTAAAGTAACCTCTGACCTTTAGCATTGCCGAAAGACCAATGACGAGATTCGACCAATTTCACGAATCGCCAACGACAGACGGCGGACACTGGTGCTACCCCGCAGACGGTATTCCTATCGCGATACTCCCATCATCGACTCGACAATGCAAAGGTTATCGACAATGGCGCACAGCCAGAAATAGCAGACGGTGCATTGTGTTTAGCAGTATAGAATATACGAACGATGGATGGTGGTTTTAGAAGCAGAGGTCAGCGGGTGGAAGCTTTGGTGGTGATAGAGAGAGGAGTAAATATTCGTGATTTCTAGATATACATGTGAAAGTTTACTTGCATCATGTGAGTTCAATCTAAAAAAAAAAACCGGTTTAAACAATTTGATTGTAATCAAATAAAGTCAAATCTAACGTTTTTTTTTCTTATCATGGTGTTTTTTCGTCGTTACTATTTTTCAGGCTACTATAAGTTGTGAAAGTTAATATGATTGCGATGATAGATTTTTCGTGAGATTTGTAATTACCAATTTTGGTAATAGAAAGGATTACACTCGAAGAAATCGCGTATCTGGTTTAATGAAAATATCAGAGATGTTTGAGAAGGAAACACATACATATATGTATCAATATATGTAGAGGATTTACGTCAGACGAAAAATTCTTCCCATATAAATCGACGTGGTTTCATTTCTAACGTTAATGTAATATATCACTGCAAGCCAAAGTTTATTTTATCGTAGTACCATATTAATATAAAATTCTATATATTGCAAATTAAATCAAAAGTACATTAATATGACACAAGAAAATTTTGTTAATATTTTAGTAAAAAATTTATAAGGAAATATTCTTTGGGCAATTTAATGTGCAATCCATAAACGTTGACATTTACGAAATCTCCGTGTTGTACTTTTATCATACTTATATTTTTTTATACCTTCGTGAGTCTAAAATACGTGTTTACGCTACTCCAAAGTTGCGTATGTTGATGCAATCGTACTTAATTTTACACAAAATGGCATACAGCGTTCTTAAAAGCAAAATCTTCCACGTGCAGAAACTTACCTAAGCAGTAACGCGTACAAAAAAGCCGACATCCTGTATCGATTTATCACGTAGTTAAACATACTCTCACAATTTGTATAATTCTTTGAACACACGATGGTATTCTCGCGGGAATAAACTCGTTGCGATACACGACGCGTTTTCACTCCCGAGAACATATGTCGGGAGGAGCTTGAAAGCTCGCTAAGAAAGTCAGAAGACGTATCGTCGGTGACGATAGTGGATGCGGGTAAGGGGACATCTCGAAGAGATCTTAACGTTTTATCTCATCTATGATAGGGGGAAGGATCTCCGTTGTACACAAAACGAGGGAGGATGGGGGTGCGCCAGTGGCCCCGCGCAACCCTTACGCTCTTACGCCCACACTTATGAATCAGTGGATGAATGAATCGACTTTGCCCCACTTTCCGGCGCGTGGGTGTAACGTATCAGCCGGCTAGTCTGACATTTTCGCGTGGTGGCGGCGGCCACCCTCGCCGGCAATAGCATACAGCAGCAGCAACAGCAGCAGCAGCAGCAGCAGTAGCAGCAGCAGCGGTAGCAGCAGCAGCCCGGCGACGACGTGGGCGTTGCTGACTCTATATCTACCCACGTAAGTAGACAGTAGTCTGGGACGCGACCACGCAAAAATCCATTTCTACGATCGTCCCGTTTCGGCGGAAAAACAAAATCGTATCGCCGCCATAACCGAATCGCGCTAACCACGTATTGCGCCTTATGTATCCACTCATTTATTACACTCATTATATCGGGCATTATACGATGCACCATCCTTCGGTATTCCCGTCGGTCGCGAGCAATAGTCATTATATTGTGAGTCACGTTGTATAATACGTGTAATATTTGCATTCGATTCGGCATGTACGTCAGATACGGGCGAAATTGCGATGAGCAGCGAAACAAATAGCGTCGTTCGAGTCGCAGAAGTGAGATTCGTTTTCGCGTTACGACAAAATATTTGGTCACAAAAGATTTTTAATTTATGTAGCTGACGCACGTGGAATTTATGTTCTTTTTAACGCTCGTTTCGCGCAAAGAATCCCGATCGCGCTTTCCTTGTGCTAAAGCTTCTCGTGCATTCTCCTTGCGGATGCAATGATAAATCCGTCAGTGTTTCAACCTACGCGCACCCATCGACATCCTCGATGATCCGTGACGTGTGTCGAGTAGAATTTAGAAACCGCAGCTAATTTCCCGTCTTGTTTTCATGCTGCCGGGGAATCTATCGACTAACTCGAGAAAAGTCGCCGTAGTTGCATCGCGAGATGCGGTCCGATTAGCGTTGTAGTGGTGAGCGTAGCACTGAATGACGTCAACGGTGTCCCTGTATCCCAAGCTCCCATTAACTTCGACCGAGCGCCGAAAAATATAAGAGAGAAAATTTCACGAGCAAGATACCACGCGCTTCTCGTTCCCTCGTCCGCAATTAATCCGCCACTTCTCGTTAATGCTTCCTTCACCGATCCTGGCATTTTCACAATGGCCTTTTAACCTTGGACCGCGACAAATGTCACTGGTCGATATCATTTTTGTCGACGCATCTTTGTCGTCATACGTCCCGCGCGCGAGACACAAAATGACAAACCAAAACGTGGAACGATTTTGACAACGTCATTACGATGCAAAAATCAATATGCTACAAAAATGATCTTCAAACATTGCTTGACGTCAGAATACCGTCGTCTGATACTTGCTGTATATTCACATTCTGCAAGTTGATTACGTAATTATCGTATCAATGACATAGAATTATATTAATGAGCAAAAAATAAAATTTTATGTTACATCCAAGCACTGAACATGTCGCGAGCATGTTCTTCGGCGGTTTAAACGACACTCTCGAGGTACTACTAACGTCGTCTTCGTAAAGGAATCAGCCACGTGCGACGAGGAATTACCGTTTCATTATACGGACGGCAAAGAGAGGTATAGGAGCAACGAGAGAAGGTAATGTTGAGGCAGGCTCAAGCGTAGTAAGCATAAAATAAACTTGGAGACGCATGGGGTTCTACGTTTGCCTCACGCACGTACAGCGCGAGAGGCATGTAGCTGCAAATAATAACAGTGATTGTACAGCTCGCTTCAAATGTCATTTTGGTATTTGGGAACAAACGATTTTCGAATTGTTAACCTAACATGAAATCTTGCGTCCTTGCCTAAAATGTTTCAACAGAACATTATGTTCCATGAGCAAATTAATTACAACGGAACAGAGAGAATTGTTTTTAAAATATTTTTTTTAAACTACTTTTATAAAAACGTAATAATGCAGTATGTATTCCTTATTATCCTTTATTCGTTTTTATCCATTGTAGTTATATAATCCATGGTAATTAAAAATGATTAAAATTCACTTAATTTTTATTTCTTGTGTAAAACACTTTGTACGGATCAATTCATTTTCTACGAAAGATTATGAAAAATCGGTATTAAATTACATTTCTATTTTTCTAATTTTTTTCTCAAAAATAGATATTTTTTTTTATAACATAATGTGACACACAAAGTTATATACCATTATCTTTGAAAAATCCTGTATGACGTCGTGGCACGACGGCAGTGCAACGGCGTCATTTTCAAGGCGATTACGCCACAGCGTTTCTAACCCTTGTATTCCAGATGGAATGTCAAGTGCGAACTTTACAAATGAACGATCGAAGAGTAGAAAAGCAAACAATAGCCGGAAAATGCTTCAACTTTACACTCGATTCTAAACGCCGCAAACTCACTATCAGGCCGAAACGAACGTCAATGTCGAAGTCATTCATCGCGAATTACAGAGATGAAAGACTCTTTATGTGCAAATGAGCAATAAAAGAAGAATGCAATCTGTCATCGTGATGTGCAACGATCGTCAAAATCTCGAGACAGCGACGTCAACACGGGGGGAAAACGCAAGGAAATAAATGTCGATTGCCTCGCACTCTAATTCGCAAACTTATCTGCGATCATGGGAGATTGCAGGAAAATCTTTATTTAGGCAAATAACAGTGCAGAAGAAGTTTAGCTGAACGCAACATCTATTGTCGATTAAAGCTGTATGGGGCTATCTCACGTATAAGCAAACGGATAATAAAGCAGAAGCTGGCTCTATGGTCGTTGCGGCTTGGCAGAATATTCAGATTATTTATGGTCAAAATCGGACACACGAAAGTCGAGGGGGATATTACCGCGGTACGTAGGCGGCATAGCGCGACGCACGTTCCATCGATGTATACGTTAGAATGTATTCGAAGAAAGAGGAGTTTTCCGCGTTCCTGGATATCGTGCCATTCTCTTCGATGGCCATACATAACGGCACCCCTTTCTCAACGAGCTCGCTGTCTCATTCTACGTCGCGAAGTCGTTCATTCAGAACGTTAAATCAATGAGCGTTATTTTTGGCGCAGACCGGCGTCTGCCTGCGGCCGTACGCACGTACACTTAATGGCTCTTACGCAAAGATTTTACGTATTCGAACTCGCGTCGATATTCTGTGTGACGTATCGAATACGTCAGTGTGGTTATTTTGACTTATTGTTAGACGTATCTTTGACGCATACGACAGAAAAAGATTAAAGTTAGCGGTAAAAATAGCATTCCTCAACATTTTTTCTTGTAAAGTACGCTAATGAATTTACGGTGATTTAACCGGAAGATAAATTACTTTGTTTCAAATAACAAAATCAAATAATAAATTTGTATGTCAATGGATATTGTCAGTTGTCAAATGTATAAATAAATTAAGAGAATACAAAGATTTGTCCATTATAAGAATAAATATATATAATCATTATGCAAAAAGATCCTCAAATTCTATTAAAAGAAATTGTACAAAAAGAGAAAAGAAAGAAAATGACACGCCTAAATATTAGTGATTTTTTTACTTGGTTCAATTCTATTTATCAGTAAACATTTTATCCAAAACATTTTATTATGAACGTCTTGTGCTCCGATCTATGAGAAATGAATGGTAAGAAAATACTTTTAATAAAACTTTAATAAAAACGTTAAAACAAAATTCCTTATTATTTTTTAATTTATGTACACGAATTGGGAATTGAATAAATTTGCGCGCGACAATTTATTAGTTTTTATAATGAGATACCAACATAACTGCATACATTCCAGAATTAAATACATCGTTAATCTGTTCTAGTCTACCCATTTTAACGTTTTGGAAATGTGAAATGTTATTTCAGAAAAGAATTCCTCTTCTTCCTTTTCTTTTCTCATATCTTTTTAAATATACATGTTTTATATATATACATCTGAGACATGATTTTCACAGATTCATTATTTTAAGTTAAAATAAAAATTGAGTTATCACTCACCAATGCGATGCGCAACAGCAGAGTTGTGGACTATGTTGAAATTAATTGAACTGTAAAGTAGAAGATTCCAATTATAATAACATTCATAAAATAAATAATAAATTAATATCGCAAAGAATATAATTGTTATATTAACTTTTGATTTATTTTTTATAAACTATATTATAAAGTTTCATAAAATCATACAAGTTTAATGCTTAAATAAATAATTTAAGTAGTATCTCCAAGTGTAAATTTTAATTATAAATAAAAATAATAAGTAAATCGCGTAAAATACATACCCACGGTTGTTTCGCCGTCAACCGATTTCTCCCCGTTTTTTTTCTCTTTTTCTCGTTTCTTCTTCATTCAAAATATTTACATAACGCTCACTCAAAATTAATGATAACCTTATCCGTATTAATAGTTTTAGACTATTCCCAACTTTAATTGTACACAATACGCATCTTATTATATTACGAGTTGATCGTCCATAATTATCCGTGAAAAATAATCACGATCGGAATCTATTCTTACTACGTACTTGTTGCGGTCACATTTCGAAAAATAATGTACGAAGCGACTCACAACGTTACCTGACTGCTTGACTCTCACCGAATGAATGATAACAAACCGTGTGTATACAATACGACGGCAGTATACGTCGCAAAAAATTGGGCACATTGATCCCCACTACGATTAAATATTAAACGTATTTTTATACATTTAAATGTAAATATCGACAAGGAAGTAATTGCTGCATATAAATATAATAGCTATAACGGAACAAAATAATAATATATAATTCTCACAATCACAGCTTTTAAGTTAATCTTTACTTTAAAAAAAAGTTTTTATTTTAAATAAATCACTGCTGTAGTAAATATCATCTCGATATGCTTATGAATCATTAACTATAGAAAATAATCGTTCGCTCGAGTTGATAGTTATTTCTAATTAGCTATATAAGGACTAATTGCATTTGGATTTTATTGTGATTGCGTTTCAAGAGAAGTAATAACGCGCGAAACGGCCAGCGCCGTTGCTTGTCGGTTAGATTTGTTCCTTGAAAATAATAACAAATATAGCAACAGCTTGGCGGATATATACGACAAATTCAAAACAAGCGTTACACATAGCGCATGACCATGTATAAACTACAATCCCGGCGAACGCATGTCATTGTCAAAATGACAACCAGATAGAGGGACGGGCCGCTCCGTGATCGGTGCATTATTTCTTGAAATGTGGTCGCGATGAGTACTGATTTAAGATTCCAATTGTGATTACTCCTTACGAACAATTACGGATTATCAGCTTGCTTATAATAAAATGCGTATCGTGTACAGTTCGCGGAAGTGCCACACAATCATATTTTATTAGTGCACATACAGTCCTAATCAACCTACCAGTGAAAAATGATTGGTCGAAAAGACGTCAATCGGCATCTTTTCAACTATCATTTCTCACTTGATTTGCTCTCGCGTTGTGTGGAAGTCATGAAGAAACAATAAAAGGAGATCAGGAAAGCAAGAAATGATGGCGGAGTACGGGGTGAGTATGATTTATCATTTTTATTGCATGGTTAAAATTTATATCTGGAGATTTCTACTTTATTTTTATTTATATAAGCATTAGAATTTTATATTTTTACTTGTAGAACTCTCTCTATAATAATTTAAATAATTATTTCACACACACACACAAACACACACATTAAATATCTAAAAATGAAAATAATTTTTTTTTAACATTTAGATTCAAACATATCGTACGATTATTTATTGCACACAATTTTCCAATAGAGGTTCTCTTAAGCGTTGACAGTCTTATTGACACATAAGAATAGATCTAAAGGAAAGAACTGAATTTTAACAATGAGAAAAATTATTAAATTTTGATAATAAATTAATAAATTATTTTATCTACACAACACTAAAAATATTAGAAATTAATCATATATACTATTACTAATACAATACTTTATATATAAGTTGTGCTATAATATTTAATTTAGAATAAAGTTAATCCATATACATATACGTATATGTATATGTATATGTATGTATGTACAAATAATATATGTATGTATGTATGTATGTATGTATGTATATATATATATATATATATATATATATATGTATATGGATTAACGAAGATTTTTTTTATCCGAGACAAAAAGATCTTCACAAAGATCAAAGCTGCGATTAATACGTGGAGGCGTATCTTTATTTCGCAACTATACGTTAACTCTATTGTTCTATCTAAGCCGCATTCTATTCAAACTGACTTGCATCCCTCGACACACGAGAGGGTGTGTACTATCTTATTAATCTGTCTTATAATCATTCAACGCGAAATAGAATCCTCCGGCGATTTATTTGCAATTCTTACGTCTACGAATATCGCAATCGCCAGGAGCAAACATAGATGTAATTTGGAATGGAACAATATGTTAAAGATGAGGGAGATATAGATTTTGCAGTGAGCGTCTAGAGCTCCGACAGATGGAATTTTCGGCTCTTCAAAAGACCGGTTTTCCGTTTTTTTCAGGCACTGAGTTTCGTATTTGTTTATGGCGCAATGATTTGCTTCGATATCGCGTATTCACACGATTCCTTTTCCAATTAAATGCTGGCATGTCGGCACAAGAAAGAGAAACAGAGACGAGATGGCGCAAATTAACGTATCGTAAAATTCTTTGACATTTAATGACATTATTACACCGTCTCGTTCGTAGAGTTTCGAGGACGTTCGATGCATTGGAGGGACGAGAGCAAGCTCATCCAGGAAATCAGTTTTATACTACCGCATGATCCGTTCGGTAAACGATCATTGGCGAACGTCGCTGTATGCAAGTCCGTGTCAAATTACAGTCTCACTCGCCTCGGTTCCGACGACTTTAATCCTTTCGCCGCGTGATGATCTGCGCATACGCTGTCGAATATTTATAGCTGATATTTCTTTATTTGCCTCGTTGGGATTGTTAAGCGTGTGCAATTCAACGGAGTTCGTTCTTGAAACAAACATTAACGGCAAATACCGGGAGATACAATTAGTATTACTATCGAAGCGGATAATTAAATTAACGCGTCGTGATTTGATAATGTTCTTTCCTTTTTGACGACGCGTGATTGATGTCAAGGTAATTTACTATCATCATTTCGACATTCTGCTCTTAAGCTTGGCGACACAAGAAACAAGTCGTACAGCAGTTGCTTTACTTAAAACGGACGATATCGCAATTATGGAAAAATGAGCTTGCAGGATCAGCTCTAAAGATGCATATATTATTTCGAGTACCATTTGGTCGCGACCATTCTTTACTGGTGGGAAATTTCAAAAAAACTTTGAAATGTAAATGAATGAAAGCTAGATATTACTTGAATCATGATCTAATAGAAGCACTGGAAAAATAATTATTTTCTGTCGAAAAAATATATGAAATTGAAGAAATAAATGCTGTTTTATACATATATTAAACCGTATATAACAAAAAAATAATTAAATCAACAAAGACATCACGGAATTAAAATAAAACGATTACTCTCGCGACGAACGCCTTCTTGCGGCAGGATTAAGATGTCGACTGTTGAATTTCTCAATTCCTAGCCGCCTAATTTGCCTATCCTCCGAAGGATCGAGTCCGGAATCAAATTAGCGGAAAACGATGGAGGTGGCAAGACGGGGAGCCTTTGTAGGGAGATGTCGCGGTACGGCCGTGAAACCGGTTGCGTGGAACGTGCGCAACGCACGCGCGTGAACGTGTGCGCTCGCGTATGCGGTCATGCCAGCGCGCACGTGTGTATGTGTGTGTGTCTCTATGTGTGAAAACCCGTTGACAGTGAGGTGAGCGATGGCTCGTCAAGCTAGCTGCCGCTGACAGTGATGACAGGCACACGCATACATCCAAGACCACACACAATAGGCGTGCGCGAGCGCGCCTTTGCGACTGCGCAACGATAATACGACACTGTTTCTTTTCGGACGGTACCCACTAATTCATATGGTAATCGTGGGGCCCGGTGCGCTATCTCACTTTTATTAAGTACACCGCATCTGACCCATTTCGCTTGTCAGCCCGGCTCCAGGAATCTCTGAGTCATCCGATCCACGTACCACGCGACTAATGCGCTCCTCCGTCCTGCTGAATCTTACGTGTGTTTCTCCCTTACCATCTTTTTCTTGTCCTCGAAAGTCGACGCCCGGCAATGACCGGCACACACCGAGGCACAAAGAGGGGAACTCGAGAGAAGTCCTACTCTATCCGGACATCCGGATTACTTTGAGCGTTCGCTCGAAAAAATTTGACGAAGGTCTGGAGAGAGCACGTCTTTTTAAAAAAAGAAAGTTTCAGTTACAATTTATGACATCAACGATGTCTTAAAATTAATAATAATGATCATTCTTTGCTGGATCTTACAAAGTTCGATTATAATTTTATAAAGTTTAATTATTAACATATATCGAAGAAAATAAACATATGTTGCTTGATCATTTTTACGACTTTGACATTCTATTAGCCCGATTTTTTCCTCAGCTCTCCTTACCAAGGAAATAATAAACCAATGGTCCGTAGAAAATCGGACAGCGTTATAAATTCTACTGTTTGTTCAGTAAAATGTCGTACGTTATGTTTCGTATAACGAATGACGATAGTTTCATAGAAAAATAACACGGGTTTAACGACATTCCAGAAATTCAAAGCACTTCACAAATATTTCAGCGACATTACGCGAATCCGTGGAAGCATACGCGAGACGTAATATGAACTCCCACGACATTCCTAAATGAGAAATCTGATCTACAGAATAGTCAACACACACGCGACATTTTCCGTAGATAAACGCGCCACATTTCAATTGACAATTGACCTTTAAAAAAGACGATGATAAACTAGATAATATTTCGCAATGCAGCAAAGTCTAATATGTGTACAAGAAAGAATCATTTTTCTCTGTATATCTGCATTTTTCTTTTTCTTTTTTTTTCTTCATTAATATGATTTCGATCTCTCGCCAAATTATAAGTATACTGCTCGTTATCGTACGTGTATATAGGTACATACATATTGTATATACCGCGTTTGCTAAATAAATAAAAATAAAATATTTCATGTTTCACATATAATAAGCAACAATGGCGTTATCGATATTCAATAGCGCCGCCTTAATTAAACAAACATCATTGTGCAATCGCACGTCGTAGGTCATTCTCGGTATTGTTATCGCAAATTCCAATGCGCCACAAGTTCAAAGTTCCGCGACGACGGTGACAACGGAGATTCCTCGGCATTAATTCCCGCTGTCTTTGTCACGAGTAGCACTTCGTAACTAATAAATACACGAAAGATACAAATTGATTGATTACATTGTAAATAAGATTATACATAGACATTGGAATACTTCGCGATAGACTAAATATTGTTTATTGGTGTTGAATATTCTGTAGTATGAACAAATTTTATTTTCTCATATAGTGATATTTTAAATCATGCTGACAAAGAACTGTTTGATTTGAAAATATTGTGTACGTCTACAATGTTAATGATTATTTCGATAGAGTGATTGACGCTAAATGTACATTCATAAACATTTGTTATCTGCTTTGTACAATACATGATAAAACAAATTATTGTAAATATTGTATAGGCTGTTCTATACATTTTTTCGAACTTGAAAAGAAAAAACAAATTATATAAATATTGCAACATAAAGAACTTAATCGTATATTTATATATTATAGCTACGCGCATTAATATTATGACTAACATTATTTATTGGATATATAATTTATGTTATTGTATTTGTTTTACAATTTTATTTTACAATTCTCCAATGCACATGGCAATAAAGAACCGAAAAATTAATATGGAATGTACATACAGAGACAAATAAATACATAAATGTTTTATGACACATAACATGGTATGGAAATGCATTTTATTATCTACAATTATCTCGTAATTGTGATTAGGACGTTTCAGAAAACAAATATCCTATTATAATATAATATTGATATTTGTTGCCATAATTCATTATTAAATTTTCTTATTGGCAAAATTGGTCAACAATTTACTTAATTATGCATATCTTATACGTCTTTTATAAGCTCTCCTAATAATCTAATTTCTTCATAACAATGAATTTATTTCGCATGCATGTTTATACGAAATATAAAAAAATTCTGTAATAAGTAATTGTTTTAATTGTTCAAGCGCTTCTCAATATTAGGTCTGTTCCTAAGTCAGAGTACATATTTTAATTATTCTTTCGATTATTATTTCTTGTTTTCTCAAATATCTTATGTAGGTGGAAGTTACCTGTAGCTATTTCCCTGAGTTTATACTTATGGTATTATAAACATGTCAATGGAACAAATATTTATAAATTTTAAGGCTCCTGCTGACTCGATTACTAAATTCACATTGATAGTCGATGATTCAATTCAAACGATGGAAACAAGAATCTTGGTCCATATCGACAAAAAATGTATGAATATATGTACATGTCAAAAAGCTAAATTATTCTTGCAACATATAGCATCATTTTTCATTTTCAGTTTTAGTTTTTTATTTAGTTTTAATGTTTTTATATTTAAAATAATTTTTATAGTGTTAAAATATACCAAGAAGACTCCCATCTTGTTAATATAATATGTGAAAGCAAATATTTATTTTAATTTGGCAGTCGTCAAACAGTTTGTTTTTGTCCTTAATTAGACATAATTCAACTTGACATATATAGTTATGTTTGAGTTATTTATAGATTACTAGTCTATTCTACCGATTACAAACGCTATTTTATTCAAAAGTATTTTTATTTTAATGTACAAAAAATTTCTTAATGTTGAATTGGGAGAATTTTCATGATATATTTTATCACTTCTGATGTCATTATTCCAAGATGACTATAGTGAATAAACAGGAGCCTTAATAGTTTTCACAAACAATGGTTTTTGTTCAATCACTTGACTAGTTCTTACATATAATTATAATTTTACATATACGTAAGTTTATTATTAACCTAATTTTGCTGATTTACAAGACATGATGCAAACAATTTTTAATTGCTGTAACAATTTGGTAGTCACTACTTCTATTTTCACGAAATAGAAAAGATTAAATTACCTGAGATAAAAATATATAATAAACTATATGGAAAGTTGATTTGAAGCAAAGATAAAAATTATAAATTGTAATGGAAAGTTAATTTGAAGCAAAATACATGCTAGAGATTTTTCGCACGTCTATTTTATTTATGATACTTATACTTACTGGAATAGTTTATTTGTTTCTGGACTTAACTGCTGATAGGTATATATTTTCAATCATAATGTCGCGTTCGTGATGCAACTTATCAACATACATGGATACTCTACTATTATGCACGATTGGTTTTAAATTCCTAATTTTTTGCAAGTCAGAATAACATCTTTGATAATAAAAGATAGCACCAAGAAAATCCCATATATTGAATTCAGGCCACAATATATTGGAAAAGTAGATACAAGTATCGGAAATCTAAAAAAAGGAAATGAGTAACATTATTTTAAATACAGTTCTTTGACTGAATAAATTACAGAAAAAGAAATATATTCAAGTTACGAGAATGAAATGTTTTCTTACTTGCCACATGAGAAAGTCACTAAGTCGAGTTTCTCCGGAAGTACGAATTAATAAATCTGGATTTGGAGACTTGTACGAGTACAAACAGTCAGTAATCAGATCTTCGTTAATATCTTCTGGCAAAATATCAGTATGCTTTATACCCTTTGCTATATCCTTAATTGCATGAGTAATTTCATCTCTTGCTGCAAATATTGAAAAACAAAAAATTATTTTGTTTAATTGTGTAATTTAAAAACAATGTATGTGTGTTATATTGAAACGCAATGTAATTTTTCATCTTTTAGTATATAATTTTTCATCATTTATGTATAAACTTCACGGCAATATCGGCTCTCTCAAACGAGCTAGGTACAGTACTGTTCTTTTGAATCTGGCAAACCGAGAAGCTGCAGGTTGGAGACTCGAATTAAAATCGTCTGGTGAATTAGCCTAATAGGGTAACTAACCAGGTATTATCACAACACATTCAAGCAAGGTAAAGTCAGGCGACCATAAGCGTATATGCGGCAAAGTTGTTCAATACAAATTCAGTCTTTCAATGTAATCAGTAAGTATATAAACCGAAACATACACACACAAAATAAAGCAGACAGTTATCTCAACAAATTAAACAAAAGTATGTCGAGATCATACAACGTGATCGCTTACCTTATAAACCATTAGTTAACGAAAGTTGACTTCCGTATTTAATCGTAACGCTCCCTCTGGGTCCACAATGGACCATAATAAAACTATCGGAGCACACGGCAGTATAAATAGAAATATTACAATAGTCTTAAAGCTAGTACCTTAACGTAATAACATTATCTTTAAACATAACGCAACTATGATATAGCGACGGGTAGAAGCCCGTCCGTAGCGTAATATAACCACGAGTAGAAGCCCGTGTTGTAACGTAAAGAGGGGTACAAGCCCCGTATCGTAATGTAGCGACGGGTAGAAGCCCGTCCGTATCGTAACGTAGCGACGGGTAGAAGCCCGTCCACGGGTAGAAGCCCGTGTCGTAACGTAAAGAGGGGTAGAAGCCCCGTATCGTAATGTAGCGACGGGTAGAATCGTATCGTAACGTAGCGACGGGTAGAAGCCCGTGTCGTAACGTAAAGAGGGGTAGAAGCCCCGTATCGTAATGTAGCGACGGGTAGAAGCCCGTCCGTATCGTAATAGCCACGGGTAGAAGCCCGTGTCGTAACGTAAAGAGGGGTAGAAGCCCCGTATCGTAATGTAGCGACGGGTAGAAGCCCGTCCGTATCGTAATAGCCACGGGTAGAAGCCCGTGTCGTAACGTAAAGAGGGGTAAAAGCCCCGTATCGTAATGTAGCGACGGGTAGAAGCCCGTCCGTATCGTAACGTAGCGACGGGTAGAAGCCCGTCCACGGGTAGAAGCCCGTGTCGTAACGTAAAAAAGGGGTAGAAGCCCCGTATCGTAATGTATCCACTTAGCTTAAGAGTGAATCAGTGGCCGTGACCCTCAACATGCAACGGCGATCGTGGTTGCGAAGGTTTCCTCTCCGACGGGTCTCCGAAGCCTCCTGGTCTTTATGCTGATCGTTCGACGATGCGTTCAGTCGTGAGCCACTAGCAACGGTTAAACAAAGGTTCGAGTGGTTTCGTGTCCTTGTTCTCACTAATCACGTATAATCACACGCAAAGTTCACGTCGCTCGTAGAGCTCGTACGCGACTCGTTCCTCGCGCTATGTCCGTATTGCTGACGCAATAACCACGCGGAAAGTGCGTACACACATGAACTTACGTATCTCGCAGAACGCGTACGCGGCCCACTGTCCTTATGCTATGTATTGCTATCCGTATTGCTGATGCAATAATCAAGAGAAGGTGCGTACACGCACTCGCGTAAGTTCCTCGCAGAACGCGTACGCGGCTCACTGTCCGCTCAATATCTACGACCGTCCTCCAATTCACTATTCGATTGTCACGTCTACAAACTGATACAATTAACGAGCTATACCGTACAACAACCACACAAGGTCGCGAGCGCACATCATCCTTGTATCGCGGTCAAACAAACTCTGACCTCCCAAGATGGCCTCGGAAGCGCGCCTCTTCGCGTAGTAATACAAGTACCACGTGCCACGTGTCACGTGAAATCTCTTCCAACCAAAGGTCAAAGTGTCGTAACTGAACGCGGGCTACCAATCGCTATACGCTAATCAAACCTTGCTAAGATGGCGGCGCGGTCATAATCAAATCACTTTCGCCAGATTTTATACAATTTAGTATAAGATATAAGTGGGTATTAACAGAAATGTAGTTTACAATGACTATATACTTACTTGTATAAGGAAAAGCAAGATTTAAAATTACTTTATTATTGTCCTTGGTGATGATCATAGCCTCAGCGATTAATTTACATAAATCTTCTGGAAGTAAGGACAAATTGCCAATTACACGAATGCCTATTCCAGCTTTCATCAAACTGTCTCTGAAAATTATTTACATTTGTAATAACAAGCTCCATAACTGCAAGCTCCATAACAATCTATTAAAAATGTTAAGCATACTTTTCTACTATGAGACGCTTAAACTTCTCTCTGGTGAGGTCCATGAGATCATCGACTTCCTCTTTGCTGCGCTTAAAGTTTTCTATGCTAAAGGCATAAACCGTGACTTCTAGAATACCGAGATCCATGCACCAGTTTAATGTCTCACACATTTTTTCAAACCTAAATCATAAATAAAATAAGATATGAGACACACACATATCAAACTCTCTTGAAAAATGCATACCCTTCCCAGTGTCCCTTTCCTGTTGCCATATTCCGTTTATTCGCGTAACGTCTGTTACCATCCATGATAATTGCCAGGTGCTTCGGTACTGGGCCGGTCTTTATGATCCTTAAAATCAGGGACTGAAACCAATTTATGGTGCTCTGCTTTATCCACGACATCATACCTCGAATTTCATGTGCTTTTCGTGCGAAAATGTATTGATCTTCGATCTGACTCTTCGTCGAACACTTCTGTCAGACTCGTCTATCCAGTGGTCAATGCTTATCGATGAACATGACTAATTGTAAGTACGCTCGTTAATATAATGACGATATCAGCTGCCAGTCATGATCTAACCTTCGTGTCGTAACTGAAAAGACTATTTGCGACGTAGCTTGCACGTGGCTTCCGCAATCATCTTAATTATCCCGTATTATCTACACATTTGAATACGAATACAGAGACAATAAATTAGGTTATCCTTGAAGAGTCCTCAATATCTTAATGAGACGCCGACAAAACACCCAAGCGTGGTTTACTCGTGCGAATTGTCTTTTTCTTTTTTTCTCTCTCTTTCTCTCTTTCTCTTATCTAGCGCGAGCCGGAACACGCCTATCGCGATAACTTCTCTCGCGCTACCCGAATTCAAATTCAACATCTGCGATCGCCGGCAACGTTCTCGCCCTTATCACACCCGAGAAGGGTGTCTTGCATTCATCATGTGTGATATACGCATGCATGTATATACGGCCCTCTCATCGTTCATCCATCGTGGCCGCCATGTTGGTCCGCGTCAGATTCGCGTTTTTTCATTACATTTTCATGTATGTATTACATTTCATTTCCTTTAATAATAGTACTTTATGTTATAATTATGTGCACTATTTGATTTGGAATCGCTGAAAGAAGATAACACAGAAAATATTCGAGATGGTGTATCATCTTTCTCAAAGATGGTCCATTGCAAATGCAAGTTTGGTTTTTTAGGATGATACACCATCTTGAATCTTTTCTGTGTTATCTTCTTTCAGCGATTCCAAACCAAAGTGCACATAATTATAATATAAAGTACTATTATTAAACGAAATGAAATGTAATACATACAGGATGAAAATGCTGTGAGACAAGATAGTATGCAGTAAGCAATCAACATTACTTACTGCATTATTTCTTGCCACGCAACCATTTTCTTGTATATAAAAGAAACCATTTTTATATCCTGTATATAAAAGAAGATATTAAAATAATAAAATACAATAATAAACTATAAAATTGAATACTTCTTTGCTTACCTCATTTCTTAAGTCGCTATTTTTCACTATCGTCGCCGCTAATAACTTAACTTTCGTTTATCGCCGTCACTTACTAAATTTTGCACAAATTCAAGACTTACTTTTTTCTCATCTCTAACATATCCGATAATTTGTAAAGAACATGATGCAGATTAATTTTCACTATTGCACCTTGTCATAATATAGAAATTATTCTATTTTTCACTATCTATTTTTCACTTTACTTTTCACTATTGTTGTCGCTAATAACCTAACTTTCGTTTATCGACGTCACTTACTATATCAATTGGTTATCGATCACACTATACGATCGATTACACTTCCAGAGCATCACTAGCGCGATCTTGTGTCGAATGCCTCAACAGTACGTTTTTACGGTCGACGACGACGACGTTTCTTACTTAATATTTTTCACTTTTTGACTTTGCGTCGTAATAACTCGATTTATAGAGCATGTAGCTCAAAAATAAAAACACTTTTATTATATAATTCGACCCCGCTCTATCGATTGAGACTACTTAGAAGTCGATCCGTTGAGCGGATATATGAAAACCAAAAATATTGAGTGCTCTCAACTGACCGACTCGCGTAATAAGACACGGTAGTGTCTGTCTTGTGCTTGCGCGGACTTAGCACAAGACACTACCGTGTCTCTTGATTCCCGAATCGCTAATCATCGGGCTTGTTTCACGGTTTCGTTGTTGGCAATGGACAGCCGTGATTATTCGGTCGGAATAGGGTGGAACGAAGAGCCGCCCGACTAAGAGAAGACTAAGTCGGAGGAGCGGAGAGGAAGAGACGAGCTATCATAAATTTAAACAACAATTAACATTCAAAGTTAAGGTCTGTGGGAACGGGCCATTAGCCACACTGTATCTGTATCGCCGTAAGCGAATGGAGAGAAGCGCCGTCCGACACGAGCAGTCCGTTTAGGCCGTCGCGAAAAGGATTCACGCGCCGCGTGAGAGCACGCCGCACCGCGCGATGCGAATAAGCTGGGGACGAGGAAAAATGAAAAGGAGCGCGATGCATCGCGCCGGGGTCGCAGGTTAAACTGTTCTCTCAACGGCATGCCTGATTTATTAATCATCCGGTGCCGCAGGCTACCTACGTTATTATCCTCTCTCACCTGCCACTTCGTTTCTCTTTCCTCGAATGGGAGCTGTCCGATGATCTTTAGCTCGCCGCTCCTGTCACCGATCGGGATCAGTTATTACGTCTACTAACGTATTACGTATTGCATTCCGTAAGAATTACCCGTTCCTGACTGATGTGTAATTGGCAGTCGATGATAGCTTTAGATAAGCTAACTTTACTCACAAATATTATTATAATTTCAGAGTAAAAAGAACCTGCTGAAATCAACGCCGCTGTGTCGTCTCTCTCCCCCCAATATTATTCATAAATTATAGATAGTATTCAAAAATAAAATGAGTGGTCTCTAGAATTCTTACATGATCACTTTCAGCAGACACCTCCGCATTTCACGACGGAAAACGAATCCGTCATCCGCTTCAGTCGTCGCCTTCAGATTGGATGCGTATCGATTATCGGATTGAAGCTGGCGCGACGAATTCCGTATATATTGATGATGCAAGATATTAAATTCGGAAACGGAACCGACAGTGCTGGGGTGGTAGGAAGGTCTCCTTCGTCGACAGAGTTCCCTAATAGAGACGTCGATAACAGTTCCGGCTATTAATGTGGCGTTTTACGTGTGTGAACGATTGTATCTCGTTGCCATCGGCCGCTACTCTTTTCGCACCAAGGAATTCATTTCAATTACGACCGGCTGCTATTCGTTTCAACAGATCTGATGTCGACTATCGATACGTATCAGTGGTACGAAATCTGCGATCCCTTTTACAACTCGTACCATTTCCTTCCATTATTTCTGTATCTTAAAGCTTTTCTATTCAAGAAAAATTAGAATTTACATTTTTATATTATTTTCAAGTTATGAAAATAATATAAAAATGTAAATTGAAAATATGAAAATAATAGAAAATTGGTGAAGCAATCAACACTTCTGTTTTACTCTAATGCAAAGCCATGAATATCAAGATTAGTTTCGAGGTAATCTTTATTGAATCGAAACTTTCAAACGCTAAAAGAAAATCGATTAGGTACGAGCTATGGCATCCTACTACTGTGTGCATTAAAGGATTAATTTATTGAGTATGGTGTTCAGTTGTATGTGTTCGTAACATTTGATTTAGCAAATTTGTGATGCAACATCGATCGTGTCATAAATATGAATATATTGAGAGATATAACTAAGTTAAAAAATTATTACGAGCATTCAATTTGCGTTAATCAAAAATTCTTCATTAATTTTTTACATTAAATATTTGTCATCATTTATCATGGTAATAAGATCATGCTTTTAATCTCTCACAAACGTACATATGTATTTCTTCTGAATCTTGTACAAATTGTAACCGCGTAAAGATGCCACGCACAAACGCGAGAAGCTTTCTTCGTGGTCCTTTTAAGGCTACACCTACGACTACAGAAGACAAGGTGTTTCTCCTCGCTCTTTCTCTTTTTCCCCCCTCTCCTTCCATCACCATCGGCAATGCATCATGTTCTTTGTGTAATGCTACACCGTACGCGTTTATCCGAGCCTACCCGCACGATAAACATCGCACCGTTATCGATATCTGTCCATATCGATCAAAGGGCTCGGGGATAATAAGGCCGTCCAACAATGTCGTGGGAGGCGGATATCGGGACCATCGAGACAATGTCGCCTCTCCCGATCACAATTGCGACTATCACTTTCTCGTATTTACGACACGCGAGACACGCACGTTCGATCGTCCTCACTGAGGTAGATAGACGAATATTTATTGCCGAGGTTTATGAATAGAAGTTCGTTTGTGCAGGTATAATACTATACGTTAGCTCCATATTCTCGTCGGATAACGGTATTTCAAATTGGAAACGATAACTGTGTCACGATTATTATCCATATTATTATATACATACTATTGTTACTGAAGTCATCGTTCTTAATTGCCATTAAAAATTAATAATTAACAATAACATATTAAATATGGATATATTCTCTTTTCTTAGTAATTTCTACGTGTACAAAAAAGGGACATAATAGACTCTCTTCAATATATAAAACTATTATTATACATTTTATCGATCATTTTGTTTTAAATATGTAAGTAGTATGTTTTAAACCATTTAAATACGGCGGATAAGGTCAGGTACTCACCAAATGGAAAATCCTCTTCAGAGCTGATGTCGTGAAAATATTCCGCCTATCGTGCGCCACTGATTAAGTTCACCGGATTCCTAGAGGATTTAATTTCCGCGAACGACGCACTTCGTGCGTGAGCTTCGTGTCTGTACCACGTACGCGTCCTACGTATATCCAAATGTCGACAGTGCTTCGTAAGCGGCGAAACTCGAGTGCGTACGGGAGACGGGATCGAAATGTCTTTCGTATGCACGACGAAATGTATCGGCGATATCTGTTTCGCGGTATCCGCCCATTACTGTGGCTTGCTAAGGTCCCCATATGGCGCACCGACTCGCCGACGGCAGACTGTTTGCGCTGTTAATAACGCGCGTTAATCGCTAATTACACAGCATCTTAATTATCGGCTCGTTGTCCGGACATATAAATAGCCTCCGCGGGAAACCGGTAAGCACATTGATGTACGACCATTCGGTACATCGACACAGACTCCGTGCGTGATCGTGATATTGCCATTGTTAGACTATATATAGTCTATAATATAAAAATAAAATAGATTATAATCATTAACGAATATTATTAATCTAAATTTCATGATTTATTCTCGATCCCACTCGTTGATAAATTAGCATCTTAATTACATGTTACATAATTACTGTACTTTGCTCTCAGTGCACTTCACACGAGATTTTCTTATCAAACATCTGAGCATTTTTTCCTTAATAGGACATGTAACACGCGACACTTATGACTTTCATAATTGTCCGATTGGAAAACGATATTCTATTAATATAATGTTTTTTCCACGCAAATTACATGCTACGTAAAATTGTATATAAAAATTAAGTATTCTTTTTTTTATTTTATGTTGCATCGAACGGAAAAATATAACGTTATAGTATATAACGTTTGTAGATGTAGGTATGCATTTTAAAACAATACCTTAAATTATTATCAAACTACAACATGATGTTTTCAAATGTAATTGTTATAAAAATAGTCATAGTTATAATTAATCTCTGGTATCGATACATCTGTAATAATTACTTTTATAGAATCGGTACTTACAAAAGTAAAATGTCCATATCTATTTACAAATATCCCTGGTCAGAACAATTGCAAGCCGTCGAAGCTGGAATTGTAAACACGGCTACAGATTGGGTAGACGAATGCGGCGCCAACGCGCGCGTAACGCTGACGCAACATGTAAAGGGGGAACAAACGAGATATGTCTCTCGCGCAAAATCCAACACCGTATCATCTCGAATTTATCGAAAGCATAGACAGATTCTTTTTATTCAAATGGAATTAGAATCGAAAAATATAGACCTACCAAAGCAGAAAATGTTCAAAGTTACAAGTTACAAATAATTTATACATTTCCCGTTTGTTTTAAACTACTATCTTGCTGTACGTAATGTAAATCATAATTAATAAATATCATTAAACCGCTCTTAAATAACAACTCGAGCTGAAACGGGAACCGAGAGGAATTCAGGCGATGCTGGAAGGTCGAAACTCAGGAAGGCGAGGAGCCCGCGGACCGGCTCCGGTGAGCCGATGTGAGACTAAAATAAAAACCAAAATAAACGAAATCGAAAAGATGGAGGAACGTGGAAGAGAGCTAAAGGAAGAGGGAGCGGACTCGCAAAATCGCCATGGGCCCCGAGGTGCATGGAGGACGACGCGCAGGGCAATAAATATCGTGCGATTAGATCTCCGATGCCGCTGTTGGGGTTGGTTACGGAGGGAGTAACTATTAATCACTCCATGTTAATCAAGCTGGCCGCTAAGTAGGCCGCGCCGCGGTATTAAAGTGCACTGCCACGCATTGTATTGGCGTGCCAACGAGAGAGATGCATATACATGCGCGCAATACATAGACCGAGGAGGATATACGGAATAGAGGATCTACTAAATAGAGAAGAGACACGAAGAGAGAAAGGGAGAAAGAGAGAGGCTAGATCCACGTGTGTGGTTGGCCTTTAGTCTTCTATTCGACTCCGAAGTTCTTACCCTAAAAGAGCTATACCTACCGCAGAACACGCGCGCGTTTCTTCTCGTTTTTGAGGAATTAATCGAGACTAATTGCCACGTCGGACGAAAAAGAGCTCGCTGCCGATCCTTTCGCTAGTAAATTATAGCATTGAAAAAATAGGTGCAAAAAATAGGTGAATTAAAAGGGATTCATAGGAATTCATTCTGCGAAATAACGAACCTTGCTCCTTAAAAATGGAAAGTTTAGATTTCGACACTTTTTTCTATTCCTTTTTATTTGATTTTGATAACTAAAAAATAAAAAGAAATACTTCATATAAAAATACGTGCTAAGACATTCCTCGACTAATACACGTGTGTGGAATTTAACTATATTTATTGAAACCATCTTTTAATTTAAGCATAAATATATAAAATAATGCAAATAAATTTGATTTTCTTTGACAAAAAAATAAAAAAATTAATTTTGCAAGAAATTTTCGCATTATTTCTTCCTTTTAATTCATCTACTTTTTTCTAACGATTATTTTATTCAAAAATTTACTCTTGATGTGCATGCAAATCAAAATATGGGTTACGAGATGGGTCAAAGATAAGCATACGAATTATCCAATTTGTGATCTATACTTCTGATAGATCGCACCTCAAAGAAATGTAAAACGACTGATCGAAAGAGGAAACTGAACGAAGGGAGAAGAAACAGCGAGATGACGCGAGGTCTTTATGGACTTGTTTGTCCCTCTACGGGTTTTTACGAATTATTTGAAAAGTTCCGTTGAAACGCAAAGATCGTTTCGGACAATCACACAGTAGTTAGATCATGCAATCTTCTGGTTCGCAATAACCGTGCATCGATTACGATCGTAATAATAGAAATTTCTGTCAATACCTCTAAAAAAGGTGATCATTTCAACTTAGCACTTAAACATCCACTTAAATCACAATCAATTATTGTTTTATACTGCGTTACACTTACACGAACATCTTTTTCCTCTATCTTTTACTCGAAAGTCCACAAATCGAAGATAGAACGATAGAAAGATAGCATTATGCTATCATAAGATTCCAGATAATAGTATATTGTTAGCATCAAAACATCTCACTTACGATTTGCGTTTAATTATGACGTAAGTAATAATAACAATTCAAAGTTCTTTTTAAATACCGGACAACCTTTTTAAATTCGGACAACAAATTTGTCTCACTGTGATACAACATTATTATCCTCTTAAGCCTCTCGATTCTTTTATTCAATTTCTACCAATTGAATATCTTTTCTTCTGTTCAAAATAGAATTTATACAAACACCAATCAGTTTTCTGGTTAAACCTCCGTTTCTGCTATCCCCCTCCGATCTGATCGACCAGCGTCCGGCGTGGTCCGAAACAAGGCGGGTAGTCGCGCGTGCAGCAGCGATGCACGAGGGCGAGGTAGACGACGTTGTACAAAAGTAAATAAAGTCTCTCAAAAGACTGAGAAAATATATCGATAAATCTAATGTCTAACTGAGAGATAGGTACGGGACCCGGGGAAACAGTTGTCTCGCGCGCACGGTTGCGTCCAACGATCACGATGGACGATTGTTTCCCATGGCGCCAGTACCCCGCACCAGAAGTTACTTTTGGATTGTCTCCCGTGAGCCGGGAGCGTGGCGAGAAGGGCGACGATCTTTCCACCTCTGAGAAAGTTTTCAAATTCCTTCTATCCACGACGACCTCTTTTCTCGTCATCGTCGTCATCGTTCCCGAAGAGGGAGGGGAGGCCTTTTCCTTCTCTATCTTTCTTTTTTCTATTTCCCGATATTTAAATGCGCCTGAGTTGTTACGTCTACAAGTATAATTTAGAACACAATATTGATTTGACCATGATGAGAGCAAATGATTCACACACTTTGTAGGTATCTGTCCTATTATCCCTAGTGCAAGCAAATATTTCAAAATAAAAAAGTGTACTTTTTATAACGTAATGTCAGTGTAACAATTTCTTTTAATCGGGGATATCTTCATAAGTTTTAATCTTGAATTTACTGTATTAAATTTCTTATCTTTGCACTATAATATGTATTAAAAGTATTAATTTTTTTGTTTTATATATTAAAAATCATCTTCTTCACAGTCATAATATTCAAATGTATATCAAATATATCTAATCTATTAAATTCTCCAATTTTACAGTTATTTATAATCTAAGAATTATATTTCTCAATTCGTGTCAATTATAATATGTATATATCATTCATTTATCATTGATTTTTAGTAATATTCGCCGAAATTTGCTACTTGTCATTACAAGCAGAGGAATGCATATCTACCAGGTGAAAGGAAAGTAGCACTCCATAAAATGCACATACGAGCACACTTAATTTATGCCTTTCTTATCACCAAGTCTCACTTTTAAGGCCGCCGGATAAAGTCCCCCCCGAGGTCCAAGGCGTTACTCGCGTGTGACGCGTGCAATTTCTCGTGGAATTATTCCATGTACGCCAACGGCAATTCGTGATATATGGTCAAGCACGCAAGAGACGTGTCCCTCCTACACGCGTGACCCCTTGACTCCGGTCCGAATATTGAATCACTTTAATATCTCGGAACGAGACACGACTAAGACCAGCTATAGCCCGCTCCGATCTTCCAGGCGTGCGTTCAATTACGTTCGCGCCACGCGCGTACCTGTCTACGTAATCTTATAGCAACGACAACGTCGAACTACCAAGCTACTTTACCCATGAGCATTCTCATAAAACATTCATCGGTCCCCGTGTGAGGAAGTAATTCCCCGAGAACAGATTTATAGTGATCAGAGAAAAGAATGATTATATCAGATATAATACAAAAAGGGCGATGATAAATTACATCAAAGGAAAAGTGTAAAACTCGCTCGATTTAATACGAAAAGAATGATATTGTATGTATGTATTGAAGAAAATAAAATTAAATACCTGACAAGTTTCCAGATTGGCAGAAATCTCGTACTGCTGTTAACCTGTAATGCAATAATTAACAACTACAGTCATTTAACCGATATTTAAGTCTTGCTAGAAGAATTGTACTTACGCCTAGTGGAATTCATGAATATAATTGCAATTTCCTAAATATGAATAAATAAAAAAACTTTTAATCTTTTTTTATAGTGTATATCACTTATATCTAAATGTATACATTTTATTTAAAATTATACATAGAGTTATTCAATTTCACGCTCAACTTTTGTAAGTTTTGATTTTTAGAATTCATTATCTAAAATCGGTTTGATCTTAACATTTGTCAGCAATTTTAAGTGTGTACAATTCGTACAATGATAAACAAAAATTAAATAAACTAAAATTTCGTAATAACGTCAAATTATAAGAAATGTGTTATGATGTGTTCACACTTAACCCATAAACGATTTTGCACAAGAGTCACATGCCGCTTTTCTGTCTTTAGTTCTGCTTTTTTATACACAATTATTTTATTTCATTTTCCTGTAAACAAATATATAAACAAGTATTTATTACATAAATAGTTTCAAATAACTTCTGTTATAATTTCACGATACCATATCTGAATAATCTTAATAAAAGTCTATATTATTACGTTATTAATTAATTGCTAAAATAAAATTATATACGAGTACATAGCATAAATAAAAAAATATCGTGAAACTTTTTCTATCTTTTTTCAAGGTTTTCGGTCATTAGTGGTTGTCTTTATTATAAAATATATCATTAAAATAAAAAATATTGGGAAAGAGAGAGGTATGTGTTATTCATATCGATGTAACAATTCACACGTCACATAACTCGGATTTCGCATTTTAATCTCCAAAAAATAATTGTGTAAAGTGTGAGGTATCCCTATACGTCACACGACAGCAACTACGCACACGAGATATCTTAAACACTGTGAAGTTCTGTTTTAACTGTGACAAGTCAAACGGAAAATTCTGCATTTAAGTATCATCGCATTCCTAGCGAATACATGGTCACTTGGCTTGATTAAAACGTCCTCTCGTTTGCCGTCGTGGTTGCGCGACAATCGAGGTCGTAAGCAGATTCTCCTCGAACGTGTCGATGGTAAAGTCCTGTTCCTTACGTGCTTTGGACATGATTCTACTGGCCGTTCCATTCCGTCTCAGGCGAATGTTTACCGCGCGCTCCATGGTTCCATTTCTAATCTGCTTCTTTTGTCCTTGATACTGTTTGATTGTTCTGGAAGGCGGAATCGGTGGCGGTGGCATCTTCATCGGCGGTAATCGTGGGGTTGGGCCGGCCGGCAATCTCGAGGGACCTGCCATCCTCGGTGGGCCTGGCATGCGTGGCGGAAAACCGGGATGCGGGAAACCCGGTCCGGGCGGCGTCGGCGGCATAACCTGGCGCATCGGCGGTGGTCCATACCTAAATGGCCTGGGTCCATAGAGCGGTGGACTCATCGGCGGAATAGGCGGAATAGGCGGCATACCAGGTGGAGGCGGCATCAGGCCGTATCCCGGCGGTGGACCCGCGATACCGAATCTCTGAGACGAGAAGGGTCTGCCATTCGCGAAACCTCGTCGCGACACCGCGAATCCCGGCGGCCCCATCGGCCGGGCCGAATTTTTCAACGAGCGTATCTTCAGAATCTTCTTAGTTGGGGCTGCGACGCCGGTGGAATCCGGCGTCAAAATGACTTTACTCGTGTCGATCTTCTCACCGCGTCGGACCTCCTGCAACGCGGCGAGATAAATGTCGCGTTCGACAGGATATCCGCGTGCTTCGCCGAAAGCTGAATGTAAAACAGAGGAAGATCTCATTTGTCATCGTTCAATAACCTATTTCAGACCGATGTCTTGTATAGCGTAATAAAAATTGGTTATTGGTTTTGCATGGCGTATAGAAAAAAGAACAATCTGACAATGATTACGGCCTCCTATTGCCTTTTAATACATAAAACAATATCTGTTCGTGAAATAATTCTTTATCCATTGATAATAATTCCAAACATTTAGTGACAATTAATTATGATCCAACTGATTGAATCATTAGCTGAGAAAGTAATAGATAAAATTATATAATTTCCTTATTTATTAAATTTAAATAAAATAATTAAAAAAGCGACTTTATACGGTGAGTATGACGAAAGCATGTGAAAATTTTCAAAACAACGTACCTTTTAAAGAATCTTGAATTTCCCAACCTAGTTGCTGAATGAGATATCTATAACAAAATAACCGCCGTAACCGTTTCAATTGGGTTTCTTATTAATCAAAGACCCAAATGTTCAATATTTATTGTAAATAATAATGAAGTGACAGATATGAATTCTTGATACACTATTAGTTGCAAGGTTAAATAAGATTAAACAGGTAATCAAATCCAGATATTCAAATAAATAAAGCGAATATTTAGCAAGTATTTAAAATTTAGATCCAAAAATTCAAGTAGTAATGAGAGCACTCATTTTAAAAGATAATATAAGATACTGACCTACAAATTAAATAACCAGTACGGTTTACACCGTGTGTGCAATGGACTCCTATAAGTTCACCTGTAACAGAAAATTTACACCTCACAAACTTACACAATTTAGTGCAAGTAAAGACAGCAATTTTCAAGTAATCAGCATGTATGCATGTGAACGACACTTAAAATATTTCGTAATTATGATTTACTATCGTAAAGAAAGGATAGTCAGAAATTTAAGTGTCTGAGATAATAAGCTTTCCGCATTTCCTTTTCCGAAAGAGTTTCGTAACGAAGTAAAACGTAACCGATAAAGTAATTATCCGGCGACACAGATGTGTGTGCGTGAGGCCGGTCGGCGGGACACGCGATCGGTATCTCAAAAGCACTTTCGAAACGTCGGACAGCAGGAACCGACAACGCGCAGGACGTGCTGAAGAAATATTCGCTTGCGAAAAGGGCGCCCAATAAGGGCGCACCGCGGCAAGATGTACGATTCCACGGGTCATCAATTCGGCTCGGGGCGTGGGGTCGGCACCTCTTCGGACCCAGCAAGGGGCTGATTATAATATTATCGCAAATTACCGGCAAAAGCTGCGACGAATTCACGACGATTCGTGACTCCAGCTACGGCCGTCTTGGTCGCGGCGGCGACGACGACGGCATTTTCGCAAGAGCCGCAAACCTTAATGAGAGTAGTTGACCAGTATAACGATCGAAGCGTGTCTACCGCCTATCTCCTCTTCTTCTTGAATTCCATACGACCAGCTTTCTCCCAAAAAGACCGCGATGTCTTCTTGTTTTCCATGAAGCGCAAACGAGCGGAGGATAAGTACCAAGTACTTTAGAGGCACTTCGTACCTCTTTACCATGGCTTTCAGGGCGAATTAAGTGGCCCATCGCGAGTCATGCGATACGCCGTTTGACCTCTGCGAGGCCGCTTGGTTAAACGCAGAATATATCGGTATCTCGGAACGATACAACGCGAGTTATGCTCTTCTCTTTTGACAAACGTGATACTGTACGCAAAGGACAATAATGCAAATGTATGTAGACGCGAAGTGCATGGAGCCAGTGAGACAAGATAAGACTTTCCGTAAACGGTCTAATAAAACTGTTGACCGGGGCTATTTTCGATCTAGCAACCTTCGACATAGCATCCAATATAATAGTATTGAAATAAATATATGTGACTGAGCAACAACGTGTTAGCAGATTCAGCAAGTAATAAAAGCCATTTCTTCGTAAAGGAGTCCTTGGATTATCATATATGGGAAAATAACAGAAAAATCATAAATCTTCAACTCGAATGGAACATAAACCGAAGAACTCGTGAACATTTGAAACAGAGGACTGTAGATATATTATATGAATTTATTTCATAAACGAAATTTCAATTTCAAATTTCTTTCTTGAAAATCGATAAGAGGAAAATTTTATAATATACATTGTTTCACTTAAATGTTACACGTTTGTAAAATCTAAAATTTATATAATCCCGTGTGAAGAGGAAAGAAATTCCTCTTCACTTATTTGTATTTCTTGACGCACTAGTGCTTCAAGCACTTCATTAGTTAAATTTATTTAGTAAATTATAGAATAATGTATGTAACAACTAATCAGAAGAAGAATGGATCGTACATGTAATTCGACATTCACGTACATACACGATACGCAAGGTATGCTCGTTTCACGTCGGTATCTATCACGAGGTCATCTCAATTTTGCATACGCCAGAATTCTCTTACTGGACGGGAATCTTCCCAGAACACGTCGACATCTAATGTGAATCTGGAGCCAGCACCCCCGTGGAGCAGTGGTCTTTATGCTAACAAATAAGCCGATCCTCAAGCAGATTGTCGAAGACTTACGATTATTTTGACGAGCATTAATACATATCACTTTTTCTAACTGCCGAATGTAATCTCATTCCCCCTACATTTTCATAAGTCGGAATAAAATGATGTGTTTTCAAAATTAATCAAATTTAGTAAAATCCCATGACATAAAGTACCGGAATAATAATAACTAAGGTCAAACTCGTATTTTGCAATGCAAAGTGAAAAGAGCAATACCGAAGTGGAAGGGACAACAACGAACAAAATAAAGATGTTGGCCTCTCGTGTGACTCGATATCCGCGTTCTTTTATATTATTTATATATTTGTTTCTTTATATTTTTTAGAATCCTTAAATTATTTTACATTAATTTTCAGTTGATGAGTGTGAGCATTAATTTAATTAATAAATATTGTTATACGTATTATATTAAACAACATTATTTTGCTCGTTATTGTTTCTTGTCTTTTTCACTTTTTAAAGTATCGGTCATTAATTTGTTTATTGAATAACTCTTTAGTTATTAAATAGTCATTTCTATTGCAAAATTAAATTTTACCGTAAGACAAGTGTACTAATATTAAGGAAAAGATATAGGAATGTAAAATTTTGCATCGAACATTTTCGGCATATGAAAAAATAATATTCACGGCATGAATAATATCTACATATGTACATCGGTATGAAATTACAACGGCCAGAGAGATATTACGGAAGTCTTTCTGAGAACCTCCTGCTGCTTGGCAGCCGAAATCAAACGTTGCTCGACGGGAGCTAAAACATAACGATAATAATGCTTGTTGATCGAAAATGGGTGTATGGCTTGTATATTCAACAGTATCATTAATTAGAAATGAGCCCGTGATCAATTCGAAGTATCGGTTTCACATTGATACAATTATTTACAGATGTACAGTTACTACAAATTTATATTATAACACACATAAAAACGTTATTGAGGTCTTTAAATCCATGTTGGAACATCATGTAAAAGAATTTTGTTTATTATTAACCTTGTTATTATTTGAACTTATTTCTCATTTCGTCATTCATAGTTGCAGATATTTACGAGTTGCTACATAATCAAAACATTTGTGCACAAACAATCATGAGTTTCGTTTATGCTTTCAGGATTTTACTAAAGAAACATTGCTACGTAGAAATTCCAATTTACCGAAAATTTCATTCGCTGATTATTTGCCCAGAAGATTGTAAGTTATTTAGTTAAAGAGATCAAGTTTCCGAGAAGATGAAACTTAAATATAATTACCATACGCCGCGCGAGGAGAGAGAGAGAGAGAGAGAAAGATATTTCGAACAGTGTCTTGCTTTATTACGAGCTTCTTTCGCGTACAAGAAGATTAAGTCTTGCTTACGAAGATAAATTCGAAATTCAGAAGATCAGTAGCATAAAAACTGGGTGTAAGAACGTTTCGCTAAATAACTCTTCGAGCGAAGTAGAAATTCGTTGCTTGTAATGAACTTCGGTCCATCACGTTTCAAACAGCGCGAAACGAAGCGACGGAAGGGGTCGGTTGCAGTACAACCTCGTGCATACTGATGGACGAGGGTGGGCGGTCGCATGCAAATATTGTTTTCGTTCGTGCCCCCGAGATATCGCCGACGAAGGAATAAAAGGCGGGCGGCGCACCCGGAATTGTATATATGCCACTCCCCATACGGCACGAAGGTTGGTTTTCGGGCTACCGGAGTAGTACGCCAAGTACGACCCGAAGCGACGTGGTAAATGTGGCAATATGATATATACGCGAGAGGTACGTCAGTTCAAATAGCCCCTGGTAGATGGGAGATCCTGATCGTCTTATGCCGCGGAGAACAGCGAGAAAGATCCTTAGCAGCGTAAAGTTCCGTCTTACGTACACCGCCGAAACGGGGAAGGACGTTAACGTCCGACATAAACGTGAAAATATCGCCGTCTTGTTAGAGTCTTTACAAGTTACCGATTACTGCTGTCTTAAATCAATCGAACGATCCAAGTTCGATCGCGCGCGGTGTATCGTATACGAAGCGTGTCGCGAATTCTCGGTGAATGGAGGTTTTTGTAACATGACCAACCTGAACAAAAATTAATATTAATTCGAGTGTGCGCGAAAGGGATATAAATATGCGCCTGATGCGTTTCAAAGTGCAACAATTTGCATTCCATTGTTAGAAATAATTAGATGCGCATCGAGACAACTCTCTCAATATAGATGGAAACTTAAAAGAATAAGAGAAATTGGCACACGACTCTGAGACATAAGCTTGATTTTCTTAATGCATTATACATTTAATAATTGATTTAATGAATAACAAAATACTTGTGCATCTCTACGCAATCGATCGACGTCTCAGTATTGAGTATTGGATACACTGTATTGATAAATGCTAAGTGGTGGCCAATGGATGGGCAACTAAGCGGCTCCTTTTACTTTGGAATGCGTCTCGACTCGTTCTTCGTAGATCCCCTTCCCATTTCACCTTCCAAGTTCGAGTTAGTTGATTCATAAGTTTCCTACTTACACAAATCCGAGAATAAATCGTGATAACCGAGCATGTTAATGCAATTTCGAAATGCAGAAATCCGAAACGGTCACGTTAATTTCGTATCTTATAAACTTCCCAAGGAATCTTGAAAATTCCAAAAATTCCAAAAGTTTCGGATTTTGTAAAATACTATTTAAAACAGTTCTATCTATTGAATAAATTTGGAAATTTCAAGCGTCATGCGATCCGCGAAGATCGTTGTCTTGAAAACGTGTATCTCGACGCGACAATAGATCCTAGAAATACATAAAGATTTAAGATACTTCGAAATAAACTCAATTCTTAAATTATGGGTGTACATGTACACTGAATTTCGACGCAGTCTCATAGATATGACTGGCTGTTTGGCATGAGAAAAAATGGAGGGACAGAAACGCGAGGTTATACACGCAGAGCAGAGAAGAAAAGAAACAAAGCGACGACGTGGACGAAGAAAAAGAAACGAGAGGGAGAAGAAGAAACGCTCAAGGGAACTTTCTTCTCTACTTGATAAACGGCGGTAGATAATTAACAACGCCCCGGTATATACTTCGCGCGTGGGCGATTCTTCGCTTCTCGAACTCCGGTCGAATTCGTTTCCAATCGTCGTCGTCGTCGTTGTCTTTGTCGAATTCTCCTCACTCGAAACACAGAAGCTGGATCGTACAATCACGCGAGTAAACCACCGACTATTCTACATTTCATTCTCACAACGTACAACATGGCCGAGCCGTAATCGAGAGAGTAAATTAGAAAGGGATGCGTCCGTACAGTCGTGATCAGCAGTTTCGTTCAAGCGAGAATTCCTGCGAGATTTTTCTCGCCAGAAACACGAGTACCAGTCAATGTTCGGTGTTTCTTTCTTTTTCTTTTTTTTTATGATTGTGATACAAAGTTTCTTAAGCTATTTCCTACTGTTGTCGAACCTGATGCATTTTAGTTGGCGCCGATCAGACATGAGTCTTGCAACTTTCATGAAACATCTCAGCGATGCTACTCACCATCAATGCAAAGTATTACATTTCTAAGATTGTGGTAGATGCAATAAAGTTACTTTAATTTTTGAACCGAGGAACTTTGAGGTATATTTGAAGCAAACTCACCTTCACCGCATGTCGACGTGAAATCATCCATCACTTTAAAGAATCTGCAAGGAAAGAGAGCAAAAATTTTTACTTTTCGGCCACATTTTAGTGCTCTAGTTTTGTGACTTTATCTTCCGAAGAAGCAATTGGTATCATAAAGAAATAATTTACTTTTTAACAGTCTAAATGTGTGTATGTAAAATTGTACATGACCGGAGCCAGCTAAAGAACTTTACAACGAGAAATATTAATATATAATATATTAAAGTCCACCTGTGTTGAATAGCATTCTCTTGTTAATAATAATCATTTCGCAAAATAACTTATTTAGTGAACATTAACATTTTTATCATCTAATCACTTATATGGATTATATCTAGTTAGTTATCTTGACTAAATAATGTAATTAATATCTCAAATGCAATATTATAAGCGTGCGTATAATAACCGCGCCGCCTTTGAAAGGGCAGCAACCTCTCATCCGTCCTTCATTCGCTGTTCATAATTTTACGAAGCAGCCAGCGTGACGGCGATCGAATTTCCCCGGAGCTGATGAAAAAAGTAATCGGTTAAATAAATATTCAGATACCGGTAACCGGTCGAGCAAACCGGCAGTGTAATAGCTATGTAATAGGTATGCAGAACCCAAGCGGCAAACGAAGGAGTAGTATGGTAATGAGACTTAAGAGCCGGAATGTTGTACGTCCTGAGTTACGAGTCCTTTACGCGTCACGCAGAGGCGCTAAGAAGTTAAATCGATTCCGAATTATGTCATGAAAACACCTCGCACGGAGCTCACGCGTTTCCGACGCGGATTAATAATAGCTGCAACGCTAGCGATTTTTCAGCGGGCAGCACATTTCCCGTTTTGTTTCCTATAAACTTTACCGTGAACTTATTGGCGGCTTCTTTGTGATCTATGGGATAAAAGGCGGGAGAAATGGAAAGACGAGAAAGAGAAACTTCGCAGATTCGGAGATAGGGTGGCGCTTATATATAGTAATTTACGGGGGTGCGGTCGTGCATCACGTCAGTTTTCCTTCACCACCGTTGCCGAGGGAGAAACACAAAAATTCGTAACAGATCAAGCCTACTTTGATTGCTTGATAAAAAGGTGTTCACGTGTTTTTTTTTCTTAGAAAATTTCGAAAATATGCGCGCTGAGCAAAGTGAAATGTATTGATAAGAATTAATGCCAAAGTAAAACTGATTTCTCTTGTGTAAATTTAATATTTTGTATCAACATTATATTATGTAATATTTATATGATATTATAATATCATATATATCATATATATCATAGAATTATTAAATGTTAAAGATACGATTTCATCGATATACAATTATAGCATACTATTTTGTGACTAACTTATTTCCAGAAGAAATCTTTCGCTCAAACTTTGCATTCCAAAATTAATTAATAATTTAAAAAAGACAGAGATCTCATGTTGAGATAAGTTTAAGAAATGTGGTAAGATTTCGTTTCCAAAGAAATGAGAATAGTGGTGACAAGCATGAAATTGTTTCAATTCCCTTCACGAACCTAGATAGATTTGGTTCTCCGAAAAGTTACTACGCTCGTTATTGTATTGGGGATTGGGTGGCCCAATTGTGGCGGTCTATAGAGGTTTAATAGGACCGTTTTAGTGCCTTTGGTCCCTTTCAACTCCGAAACGGACTCCCTACAGCACCGATTAGGCTAACGCGATTATAAGCACTAACTCATTCACGGCTTGCCGACTGGTTTCAACCACCGTTCAATATCGATAGGTTGTAAGGTGAGAGATATTTATAACCTGCGAAGCTTGTTAACTCATAATGACTCTCGAAATAGGTGCATCTCGTTTGAGAGAAATTGTACTCCAATAGAATCAAATCGTAAACATCATCGTTATTCTTAGGAACATCAACTACGTCTCCATAAGTTAAACAACCTGCGAAGAATTTATTGCATGTCATAATTAGTGTACATGCGACAAATTTACACAACGCTATGTATAGCTCACGGCACATCGTGCAAGGAATGAGATAAATCTCCCGTGTAAGTATCGGTAGCGAAATAACGCGCAACATCAACTGTCATTTGCTTCCACGACCGAGCATTTATAATATTTGAAATATTCGTAGCGCGTCTTCCTCGTTTCAAGAACGTGACAGCACAATCACGGAGAGATGCATCTATCACGGGGAGAGTGTGGGCATGGCCTTCTACGGGATGAAATATCGAAAGATAGCTGCCGGGACTCCGCGGCATGGCGCCGCCAAAACGTGAAAAATGACAAGCGTTAAATTAATTTGACTTTCGGATTTGAATTACAGATTCGAGGCGGACGCGGAGGTGTCGTTGTACACGGCGCTTCGCACTCTGCCCAGTGGGAATTCCCCTCGAAGAACCTAATATCGAGAACCAACTCCATCATCATCATCATCCTCATCATCATCATCGTCATCGTCATCGTAGTCGGCATCATCAGTACGATGGCCATATTTTCTCGGAAAATCAAAAGCACTGACCCGCTAAGACGAGCGCGGCCATCAATATTTATAAAACCAGTCATCTATCAGCGGATGAATTCCTTCTAGGAATATTTTACTGCGTTGGCCACTATGAATGCATGGATTTCACCGCGTATCGAGTGTTTACCTTTTTACTCAATATCACGAAGTGTCATTTATCTTACACATTTCAATGTTAAAGACTGCAAACTGATTCGGTCACTAGCAAATAGCTAAACACAATTCCTACTTATGTCATATATCGTAATTTCATGACTTCTAATTTGTCGTCTCGATCATTCCCAATCTTTAACAATTAATCTAAAACACATTATCTTGATATTCATACAACAATTACATAATATACATGTAAAACTGGCGCTACTAAAAATCACACATTTATTAACGCTTCAACTCCGTTACCATGTCAAATTACAGCATCATTTAATTCAGTTATATTAGCAAGCAATATTGCTAATACAGTAATTATCTTCCCACTTGATTCTTTTTTACACGATTTTTCTTAAATAATTTTACTTTAAATAGTTATATATAGTTATACATATAAGGTCCTCGAAGCAGTTATTGCCGCATATTGCTAATATCATAAGGTTTCTGCAATCAAGGTGTGCTACTGGAACACTTTTACAATCTTCTTAAATCTAAGTGAATCGTCGCTAATTAACTATGGGGTCTATCGAGATGACTTTGTCGATAACTCCAGTTTGTTTCGCAACCGTAAAAATCACATGGAGAAGTTCGACCGAAATAAGGAGACACGTTTGTGAAACTGCGAAACGACGTTTATGGCAGCGCGATTGTCGGTCGTAAGTGGCGTTCATTTGAATATTACACGGTGTGTGGTCCTTCGCACGTGCCCACCGTACTACTCGCGCCCATTTGCGTGCGTGCGTGTAACTTTACTGGAAGATCACACGACCGGTCTATGTCATGCCGTGAAGATGGCACGGTTGCGTAATCATACGTTATCTAAAAGCTCGTCGTCCGGAAGAACAGCGCGCTGCTGTTTAAATCTAATGAATATCAAGTTACAATTTTGCCGTCCAAAACGCCGACAAATACATCGTGGCATTCAGATTTCTAGACAAATAGGCAATTGATTATCACATGTTAAGCTTTCGAAGTCCATTAAGTGAACAATTTGTTATTCTAGCTGATTTCAATTGACTAATGTAAACAACAATCGAGATGTAAAAGAGAATCATTGTATTCGACCGAGACAAAGACTCGTTCTAGTCAACAGTATTAAATGGTATATACGTTGAGCGATTTATAAATCACGCGTCAATATGAGTAAAATCTTATTTAATTAACTTGTGTATACACATTTTTGTAAACATTTTAAAATCTTTTTAACTAAGAACTGAGTTTCTTAAATTATTTTTATTTTATTTTTTTGTATAATCATATCATGCAATAAGAATTTGAAATTTGCTCTGTTATTTCATTTTAATTTATATTAATAATAAATAACAATAACTCAAACTTAAAAAATAAACTCATAAAAAGCCACAACAGAATATGTTTTGTGTAATATTTTATTAAAATTAAACTTTAGCATACATTGCAGTCAATGGACTATTTTCAGTGAGAAAAAGTTAAGTATGTGACTATTAAAAATCTATAAAATATAATATATTCGCAAATACAGATAGTTTGTTTCATATTCGTAAACACTTGGCTCGTAAAATAGGCATAATTCGAATAGATCCTCGGTAAGAAAAAGTCAAGTAATAAAAAGTAAGCTATGCCTTAAAAACTTCCAATATTTCTTATGTCACATCGAGAAAGTTTTTCATCTTTAATATTAAAAATCGAGCTGGAGACACAAGATGGTCTAATGACAGATCGAAACGTATGTTAAATGTTAATTTTAATAAAATATTATGACATGGACATTTTGTTGTAGCTCTGAGTCTCTTTTCCATCAGTTTATATTAATAATGTCAAATGCAAGTTTAATCAAGTTTTCATTTACAAAAAGATGCGATACATATGAGTTATTTTGTGCTGAGTTATGCTGTGAAGGATAATGAAAGAAGCAGTCGATAGTCTTTGATCAATCGACACTATGTGAGGCTATAATTTTAACGTAATCTTTAAAATTTATAGTTTTTTCGGCAATAATTTCAAAAGTGCCAAATTGAAATAGGTGTATTTATTCTTAAAAAATCGATTATGTGTACTTGTAATCCAGATAACAATAAGGAAGAATACTACACTCCATTTTCCGAGTTTGAGGCGTATGTAACCTATAAAATTTGTTGCATTAACATTATATCAATAAAATATATAACTCCATTATTATTCAATATTATCGTTAATATATAATAATAATTTCTAAAATAAAAACATATTGTATTAGAAAATATGAATGATATAATCGTGCGTGCACGATTATTAAGAAAAAAATAATTAAATAAAAAAATTTAATTATGATAAAAATAGTATAACAAAAAATAGCATATATATATATAGTATATATATATATATATATATATATATATATATATATTATAGTATATTATTATAATATATATAATATATTATAGTATATATTATAATATATCTCTAAATGTTATATGTTAACATATGTTCACGTAACTTATATTACAGTTCATAAACAGCATTTTTGCGATCAAAATACATAATCAACACAATTTATTTAAAAAATACTAAATATTGTGTAAATTTCAATTAGATCAATTCCAGAAGATCGGCGTACATCGACTCGATATTATGAGAAAGAGTTTATTCCAGAATATATCTCGACTCCAAAAAGAACTGTAAAACAAGATTATACACGTGCTATTCCTCGAACCTATCCAAGAAGTACTTCACGTAGACCAGATCTCACAGCTGGAGTGGCCATTGTTCCACGACGAATTGATTGTAAATAGAAAATTCATGTTAATCATAATAATAGCGCATTGTCATATAGATATAATGCAACTATCTAACAATATCAGGTATAACATAACAGTTATTTTTATTTTCTTGATCACGAAATTGCTTCTACGTTAAAAACTTTTTAATTTCTGTTTAAACTAATCAATAGGAAAATACAAGATAATAATCTAATCGTTTAATTCTGATTTACAGTCGATGCCATATCAGATGTTGAGGATATTGACGAAGAAAATATGGGCGGCAAGTTGCATGATCGATGCATACTACATTCGGATATTTAAATAATTGAAACAAAATCGTTATACCTTTCCAGAGGTAGCAAGAGAAACATTACAACGATTGAGAAGTGCGGCACAACGTCCGACCCATACCTCTGAACCGACTGTTGTTCCTGGACCGTATAGATTGAGACGTACAAGGGCGACACAATATCCATCGGACAGGAGACAGTACGTGTCTAGAATGATTAGGGTTACACCTTGCGGGAAATGTTTAAGAGTAAATAATTTAATACATTTCTTTCTCTTTATGATACAGATTTGTATGTAAATTTAATACACCTTGAATGAGAAACTAATGCAAATCTTCAAATTTGAATTAAAATCTATATTCCGAGAATATTTCTGATCAGTAAGTAAGACACCAAGTTTCCTAAAGCAAAGTATGTGGTTAGCTAACCTACAGCTAACTGCCTTTCTACTATTCCAAGCACAGTTCTCTCTTTCTCTCTTTTCCCCTTCTCCTTTCTTCCACCTATACATTCATTTTCTTTGATTTTTACCCATGTTTGCGTTTTGTGTCACTGTTTTTTTCCCTTAATTTTCCTTAAATTTAGACAAAACTTTTTAAATCTATTATGATGAATAAATTATATATAAATATAACACTATAGATAAATAAATTATATATAAATATAACACTATAAATAAATTAAATTTAATATTGTTTAATAACGTAGAAATTATTAAGATATCTATAAATTATTAAAATACACACTTAGTTGACGTAAAATTGCTAATACATCAATTCTCTCTCGACAGATATAAAAGCATATCGAAGTAACTATGAAATGCAATCAACTAATCTACACAAGTATGTACACTCTTCTTTGTAATTTTGTATACTTTGCATAGTATATTTGATTTATTTGTAAATATTATTACCAGTAAACGCATGAATTTTATTCAGGTGTTGCAATGTATGTGTGTGCATAACATGTGATAAAAAAGATAGAGAAAACGATAGTATAAGGAATAGTCGTGCAAGCAGCAGTTTTAATTGCAACAAGAATTTGCGTTCTTTTCGAAATTTACAACCGCGGATTGTGTTTTCACGCAAGTACACATGGATCAGCAAAGTTGGCCCATCGCTGGACGTAAGATCGTTCGTGTTTGAGAATGTTTAATGCATGGACCGCGCGATCGTAGGTAGGTGAATGGTTAAACCGATGTTTGTATGGCTGTACTCTCCTGTACAGATCCCGGAACACCGAAGATATCGTAGAAGTACTGTGCAAACACTCCGACTGACTGTTTCTCAATCAGAGTCGCGTATACGGAAGGCACAGTTATAGCAGCACTCGGTACACGCCTGTTTTCACGGTCATTCTATCTCCGAAGTGCGCAATTTGTCATCATATAAAATACATAGCTTTAAAATATATTCAATTTTAAAGATGCGACTATATCTCCATTGGAAAATAAATAATTCATCCAGCTAATAATTGTAGAAAATGATGGATCGAAAATAAAATATTTTGACAATAAAACGAATTAATTAAAAATCTACCATACACCTAACATGATTGATAGGTAGAGCGTAATAAAAACAAGTCGGAAATTCAGAGTAAACAAGAATTTTTTCTGTAAGTCTCAGACTTTTACAAATATAATACTTTTCAAAATATAATAAATATCTCATCATAGAATTAGATGGATAAGAATTCGTCATTTTCATGTCCTTAAGATTGATGACAGATGTTCTGTAATATCGAATACTAAACATCGAATATTAAATAGTGTTCAGAGACTAGGTTTTCGTTAAGGAGAAGATTAATATTGACCCAGGAATACATTTTTATACATGCATTATCATTTCTAACCAAGGATGTCTGACCAGTTTCTCGGAAGAACGCATTGCGTTGGTATTTCGCGCGGAATCGCCTTTGAGCATCGTTGCCTGATATCGCACGGAGAATGGGCGGCGGGACGACGCGTGCACGGATGAAACGAGCACGCGAAGAGGACGCGGAGGACGCGAGTGGTGGCGAATTTACGTAATGAAGCGATCGCGCCCGGGTGGTCCCGAGCGTGAGACGCGCGTACGCACGTTCCTTCGTCGTTCCCGATGCGAGAAGCTTGCCAAGATGAAGAGAACAAAGAGAGTAGGAATCTCTCTCTTTCTTGAGGACTTGTAGTTGGACTCCGACGTCCGTCCAGCTCTCGGGCTGCGGCGAGCCGAATTAACGGCACCGGAAATACGAAGCAACGTGCACGCGCTCAAACGCATTATGCGCATGAAGAGAAATGCGTGCGCGCGTTTACCACCCACAATCATTTGCTAAAACGTGCCTCGCCCGTGATTTCCACGCGGCGTGCACATCGTCGGAACTCCACAACTCCGAGACGCCACACGTCAGAATATTTGAGATGGGTTTGCCCCGAGCGCTAAGGAAACCAATCACCAATCTTTCAGAGAAACGTCATCGAAGTTTACGTTCGCGATCATCAAAAGATTATCCCTGCCTCCTGGTAAAATATAGATTTCTTGAATAAACGTGTAGAAGGACTTTTAAGACTCTTTAATTACGTTTGACTTGTTAAGATTGTTAGAAGAACACAAGTACTATATACATGTACTATTTTAATATTAGCTGTTGTCCGAATAACAATCAAAGAAATGCGATCTAATGATGTAAATTATATTTCAAACTAAATTTTTTTAAATTATATTTCATAGAATCATCTCAGTATATTTTAAAATCGATCCGATAAATATAATGAGAAAGACGAGCGGGAAAAACAGCCAAATTACGATTTTTCATCAATATGTGTGACAATATAATAGGAGCAACATAGAAAAGTTACAATAATAAAATTATAATAATATAGATGTGTATAGGAGAGGAATACAGCTTAAGATATGGACCATACACGGCTTATGTATCGCGGGTATAAAAAACTCAAACCATTACTGCAGTTCTTAAATCGAGCATCAGGTTCACATTGCGCACATTTGCGTTTCAATTAACATCATGTTTCACGTGAAATTGTTTAATCCACCGCACATAAGATTAATGAACCGCTAACGGTTGTGAAAATAATCAACATGACAATCGATTTGTTAACTGAAAACGTTTATGGAATAAACACACCAAACATTGCATGTTGCGGGAACTGCCTATTAATTTCTCGAAAATAGCAACATTAACATTCTAATTGCACGTCACTTAATTAACAAGTCAAAATTTAATCCCAATTTAAACATTTGTTTAGTACTCACATACAAATAAAACTCAGCATTTGATAACACACAACTAATAATTTGTTTTTAAGATGAAGAACGCTATAATTTACGATATAATTTATTTTACATCTTTTTATTAACTTCCCAATTAAGTAAATCAATTATCAAATAAACGCAGACACTTGTTGCCGTGAACCCCGTTAACCGGTCATTCAAAGAGTTTCATTATGCGGCAATTAGCCGCATGAAATTTAAGACTCCGTCCCGAGTGAGAGTAACATCGTCTATTCTTTCTCCACGATTTCTCCTTTATTCACCAATCCTCAATACAAAGCACTGCGAAATAAGGAAACGTCGTTTACCTTCCAAATACCATTTTTGAGCGTAAGCGCTCGCTGTAGGCTATTTTTGGCACGTCCGCGGCGCTTCGTAGACGCATTCCCGAAGATATCCTTGAGGCAAAGGATCAACACTTTCGATCTTTCAGACGCGTGACGACCACGAGACGCGCGAAAGAGAAAAAATTGTTGTAAGTTAACATTACTGTTTGATAAATTCCGCTGATACGAGCGCGGAATTTATCACGACCTCCAAAGGATGAGCCAAAAAGAACAAATAGGATAACTTCAGAGAAACATTGACACAAAAGGTGGTCCGTTTGCTACTTTCTTCTGCACGACATTTACGTGGTTTGGTCTTGCTCGTTAATTTCATCTTTTCGTCCTATCCACCTCCGCGTTTTCGTCCAGAGTTCAAGGATATCTAAGATATTAAGTGGCGCCTAGCGTTTTCACCTCTGAGAAAGTAGTCCGCGCCTTCGTTTCTTTCACTATGTCTCTTTCTCTCTTTCTCCTCCATTTCGGCCGTGGCACAGCGCCGGTAACCGATCCGATCCTATCAAGGATGCAGTTAATTACACGTCGCGCAACAACCGAGCCACAAAGCCATCAGGCTTCACTCAAAGAGATCAACAAAAGAGCGGTGCGCCGGGACGGGCATCCGTGTTATTCGCATACCTGTCGGCTATTAACCGTTGATGCGAATCACCGTTTTATCCTCGAATTATACAAATCGGGCCGCGTCCTTTGTTGTGGGCCGATCGATGACCGAGGGAGGAGAGTGAGAAGCCGGATGATCGCGCGAAAGGTCGTGCTTTGACCTGCTCGGCTGGCTCGCGAGTGATCAACACTGTTCCCGCACTGAAGAAATATCTCATATATTTATTTCCCATTCGGTCGAACGAGTAAATAGTATTTAATGCGGTAACCAGCCCGAAAAATTCAGCCCGACGTCGTTAAAAGTTTACGCGCGTGTCACGTTTTTCGCGGGATGCACTTACGAGAATGTTTTTAGTAGCGCCTTTGCCGCGAGAAATAATTGCGTCGGATATCGCTGTGGAATGTCTTCATATTTCTTCATGAACGCAAATATTTCCCAACGCTTGGAAGCAGACACCGATAATTAATACTTTTATTATCGTAATAATAAATAGTTTTTATACGTCGTAAGAAATCGCTGCTAATTACGGCGCTCTTGCATTACTCTTCCTCGATCGTATAACGCAATCCTTACACATTACCCGACCGTGTAGCACTCACTGGATTGTCCTTTGTACATACATAACAGAGAAAGTGAGAGGATGAAAGCAGGAGAGAGAGAGAGACAGCAAACGGAAGATGAGCAAGTATGGATACGGTGTACAATGTTCGGTAAATCATTGGACGTTTATTGCAGTTAATTAGTCGACTGACCGGCCCCGTCAGACTGCTTTGCATGTGACCATTTGAAGCAGAAGAGCTACACACGTGCGCGTGATGGCGCCGTGCAAAGGTTAACACGCGTCTCCGTTCTGTATGAATAAAGAACGAAGAATTGGACATTATCTTAAACATCGCCAGAATTTCGGGAATTTTATTCAACTCATTCCGGCTACCTAACAACCATTGGATGAGAATTTTAGTAATTGCATCTTCTCCATTCATACGTAAGACGTCATCTTTCGTGATCAGTCAAGATAAGAAGCGGAATTATTATTGCTACTAATAACCGTATATATAAATTTCTTTTATAAATTTCTTATTTTTTTGATAGTATAAAGGTAATTTTATAAAAGTATATATAATATCACTCTGCTCAAAATAATTTTTCTCAAATTAAAAAACAAATATAAGATTATAGTTCTTTGTTATTTACTTAATATTTCATTATCATTAAAAGTAGTAATGAAAATGCATCTCTGAAAGTAGTAATAAAAATGCATCTTTAATAGTTTTAAATATTGAAAGGATATCTATTATACATTATAAAACATATACGTATTATATTTTTTGTATGTAATAAACATACAAAAAAAAACACATAAATATTATATGTTTTTTTCTACACGATGTGCATTCTTAACTGAAAATGCAAAGAGGCATAATCGAAATTCCTTTATCGTTTGAGAAAACCGCGTTTACACAACAATTAAGCATGGAAGTTATATATCAACTTGCAAATAATTAAAGCCAAAAAAAATAATCGAAATACTCGTCAATCGTAACTAAACTTATTCCTTGTTACAATATGAACTAAGGTATTTTGAATAGTGTAACATGATTCGCTGTATAGTTGACGCTTTACGATCTAAATTAGTGAAAAAAATATCCAGAGAAGGAGAGAAAGAAAAAGAGCGGTAAGCGATAAATTTCAGACGCGATATTCGCCCCCCGTTTCTCGACGGCGGAATGTCGAGAACCAGAAAAACGGTATATGCTGGCTTCCTTGTTAAAGTAACATGATTTGCAGGCGAATGATTAACCGGCCGTCACCTGCGCTATGCGAATTGTGCGCTGATCAATCGCCAATCGCCATGAAGGGATAATAAATATGAAATACGATTGGCATTAAGCGAGGGGTTAACGCAAGTCGTACCAGAAAAGGTTCGCGTTGTCTTGCACGCGTGTCTGACATTAAATCGAATGGATTGTTGGCAAGGCCTACTACAATTCAATGGAGATTTTATGTCAAACTAGTCTTCTTTAAGACAAATAAATAACTTCCCTTTGAATTTCATTCAGTTTAACGTATATTGTAATAAAAGAAATTTTAAAATATAATTTGCAAAATTCGCAATTTTTTAAGACATATAAACACTTTATTAACAAACTGAGACTTTTAATGACTAATATCGAGCTAATATAGATAGCAACGTTATATATCAATTGCCGTTAGCATTGTAAATAAAATCAAATCGCATACTTACTTTTTGATTATATCCATAGTCGGTATCTTCCTCCCTGGTATAGCAATCTTTTCATATTTGACGCCAGCATTTATAAATTCCTACAACAGAACCATTAACAACATAAACAATCACATGCATATTGTTGCGTGATAAAAACAGAATTTTTCGTTGCAAATGCATAGAACATGAATTGAACACACGTATAATTTGATCGACCAAGCTATTGTTCTGTTAAACCGCCCCAGTGCATTCATTAGCATCACTAATTATCACACGTAAAACCGTCAATTACAAACAATGTGGATAATCATACGTCTCTGAGTGTGAGCGTGTCATTTAAGTATGACGTAAACTGAAAGTTCGGAAACCGAAACAATCGATCGTTAGATACGAAACTTGCAAAGGCGGAAAGAAAAAATACGACTCTCTGCAAACTAATCGACACAAACATTCAAAAAGATTCACAATCATCTAAAAAAAACATGTTTTGATACACACGTGTGTTCGCCTAGGGGCAACAACACAAATGTTGCATATTCATGAATTTCATTATTATCTGTCATCTCTTGATTTGAATTTCAAACTTCAAACGCAACCACTACTAGCAAATTTAAACGAGAAAATAAACTATTATAATTTGTTGTAAAAAAATATATAAATCTATATACACTTAGTAATCAAAATCGAATAATGATACAAAAATTAATAAAAAAGAAAACAATATTTTATGCTACGTTAATATTTAACATTATCTTTAAAAAACATCGCTAACAATAATAATAATAACTTAGCGTAATTCTAACCTGAGTGATGTCAGATAACAGTTACTACTCGTTTTTCCACTTTGATGACAGATCACGTCATAATAATCAATCTTTTTGACTTTGCTTTTAGCGAGATATTAGAAACTCAATCCTGGTGATCGTGCACTATTGCGCTTAATGGCTATATCGAACTTATTTTCTTTTCTCCGGCTGTCGATAATGCGCAAGAAATTCCTTCGCGCGTTCAAAAATAACTTCGATTTTCAACCCCTCTCAATAAAAGTAAAATTAATTTGTAATAAATCAGAAAAAAAAATTAATTCTCGAGAAAAATTTTGTAATAACAATTATATTTATAAATAATTCTCTACTCATATGAGAGAGATTCTCTAATCACATATCTAATTGAGCTCATCATATGTCCAAGATTTTAAGAAAAAAAAAGAAAACTTATCGTGCACATCACAAAAACCGCAAGAGTTTCGTATATGTAAATATACACAAAACTGGGAGAGTAAAAGACACATCTAACGATAAAATCTTTACGAACCGGTACGCGAGATCCTTTGTCTCCACAATCTTGTTTTCCCTCGTGACATCGGCCACAGGCAGGAAAATTAAAGGACCGACTAAGCGCTTCATTATACATGTATAATGCGCTCTAATTAGGCGTGGGCGACACCGAGAGATCTCTCTGTTAATTATCGTTACCTCGCAGCGCTATTGATGTTCACGGCGGCGCGTATAATGTTTTTAAAACATATCCCCCTGGGATTCCTCACTCTCCTCACGTGGCAAATGGCTGTCCAAATGTCGGTGGGGCCGGGACAAAAAGCAGATGAAGCGATCGAACCGACTTATTAATATAATTGATCGGTCTTCGGCCTTTCTCTTTGACAGTTCTGACCCAGAAATTATCGCGGACATATTCCCGTTCGATACGACTCGGTCCGTCAGTCAGCCGATCGAGTCATAGCAGTTGGCTATTTCAAAAATCTAATAAGTTCATTAGCTCGCGGTCCGTCTATGCTCGCTACAAATTAGTCGGACCGTTCTCGAGTGTTCTCAAATTGGAATTGACCCTGATGCGATATTAGAGTGTCAAGATAAAAGCGAATGAAGAAGAACAAATAAAACCGAGGAAGAGAGAAAAATACGATAAGACAACGATAACAAATAGCTGAGTCGTTAAGTTAGAGGAAGAGAAAATTTGTATGTATATCTGCTCGATCAAGGAATGCAGCAGGTGACAGCTTGTGGGAGAGTGAGAAGAGATGTCTCTTATCTCGAATTACTAAAGGTAAGGGAGCGCGTGCATAAACATAGCGAATTACGACTTGAAATTCAAACGATACGCGATATGTTTCCGCATTAAATTCATGTAGCTACATCAGTGTTATTTCATCAAACGATATTGCCTGCGATATGGCCCCTTTAATCGCATGTAACAATCTCAAATTTATTTATTTCTTACGTTACGTTCTGTTTACAATATTTATGTTTGTATTACAATATTTATTTCAAAATTAGCGTAATTGGGATGCATTAATTATCGATAATCATGTAAAGTGACTACTATTCAGTCGGTAAAAATCGGTATTTTTTGGCTATACTAATTCAAGCGTTATATTCCTTACCTTTTTGTCATAGTAGCGACATGTATTGGTTAAGTCGACGATATACTTGAGATGAGGAAAGGTTTGCAGCAATATTGCCGTAGTAAATCTGTAACAATGGACATCACCAGATTATAATGTGCGAGCTGAGTGGTGTTTCGATTTATCGATTGCTCGTAAAATCCCCGCACTACTTGAATCATAAAACGACGTCTTTCTTCGCTTATAGACACAGAGAAGATAGAAGAATCTAGTCGGTAAAGACGGCGTACACAGAAAGATTCCTCTCGAGGGGCGCGATCTGTACGACTGGATGATATATTAAGGGAAGCGAGGAATCTCCGAGGTTCCAAGCGAAAGGGATCGGATTAGGCGGGGGTGTCGGCCCAAATAGTTTCACCATCCCTTTCGATATATCAAAACCTTTGAGAGACGTACCAGGTGCGTGCGTGCGTGCATGCGTGCGTGCATAGATACGGAAACAAGCACGATCATGCTTTGCCTCGAATGATTCTCCATAAATAAACAACCCTCGCTCGTATTCATGTCGAGATGTTATTAAAAAAAAGCTTGTGAGATTTATTAGGATACTGGTCGATTTAAAAGCAATTAGCTACGAGCTAATATGACCCGGTAGAGATTTATGTAGCTGATCAAGTGAGAAGTATCACATCTCTTCGAACGCACCACTATAATCATTACTATAATTTCCACGAGCGCCACGATTTATCGACGAATGACTATCTTTCTTTTTTTCTTTTCGCGCATTGGGTTACCGCGGTGCGACACCACTCTCTCGGTCTCGCTAATGTGTTTTAGTAGCTTTAGACGCTCATGCATCATCTCCTGTCTACAAGGAGTGAAATTCTGTACCGTTGTAAACGCGGTACAGATATTTGCGGAATGAAAAAGAGGTGGTTGGCCGATGTTTACACGAGAACGGTGTTTACACGAGAGGTGTCCGAACGACAAGTCATCGCGATACTCACTGTTGCTCCGGCTTCAGATTCCTCGCTATGGTCTGAAACAAAAAAGAAGACAACATTCATCAGCAAGGAAACGCAGCGAGAAATAATTAATAATCCTTAGCTTAGCGACAGCTGCGACTGCTTCGGAAGAAACTTTAAATGGCATCTCTGAACAACTTCATCTCCGCGATGATTACCATCTCGCTGCATACCTCCGTCTCATGAGACCTGCATATACGATATCGCAAGTCATTCCCTATTTTTGGTTAATTAATAGCGCAAGCTTAATAGACCGCACGAGACGAACGCGCGCCGCGATCACGGATCGCATATCGCTACCGAGTGATTGATTGACTCGAGTATTACGTTAAATAACGATACGTGACGATGTCGGTGATGAACATCGGTGAGAAGCTCTAAAGGCACGCTCCCGTCACGGGTACGATGACTCGATGATTGTAGCACTAACACTTCCCAATGGGGAAGACATCAATATTCTTCATACATAGGTTACAGAATCTATCTTGCCAATATCAATACATATACATATTGTTATGTAAGCATTTTTTGTAAAATTTTGAAGAAGTCAATTTTATTTACAACAACTACAATTCGCGAATATACTTGTTTCCAATTCTAATCAGCCAATTCTAATCAGAAATATCACAGAAAAAGCTAGTAAAATATTTTTTAACCAATATGAAAGAAATATGAGATATTAACTAATAATAAACTAATAATAATAATGAGAAAATAACATACAATGTATTATTTATACATGCACCTTTTAGATCAACAGACGTAGAATATGGTACAAGGTAAATTAAAACTTTCGTTAATCGGCTTGTAACGTCACACCCGCTATGGGTGGGCTAATCGTAATTACAGGTTTAGACGTAGCTATCCGATTGGCTAGGCGGAGAGATCGTATCTACGGATGAGTACGGAATGAGTATCGATCGCGTTAATAACGGATTCGTGGTATGGCTTTTGTATCCAACGTAATAATCCAACGTTAATTAGGCGTGAGATGCTTTCCTACCCTGTTTACAACCGTTTACTCACACATCTTGAAATATAGTTTCGCGATATTTCATAATTAACACAACACAATTTATGAAAAGCATTAGATGTATGTGTATTCACGTACATAAACTACTTGCGCTCTGTCTCTGAGTGTATTTCCTGATTTATTAATAATTAATCAAGCTCAATAAATATCCCTGAATTTTGAATTAATGTTTAATACAGTTAACATAGTTAAAACAGTCCTTAACATTGCGAATGATGACAATGCTATAACATCTATAATTTAGTAATTGTGTGATGTAAGAACGTGAAATTAAAAATTCACAACAAACAATGCTATGACGCAATCGTAGCTGGCGAATGCCAGCATGCGCCTTGCCTTTGATGAGTCGAGATTCGCGTATTTACGCTCCAAGTAAGGACAGAAGGCGCGAAGTAAATGCAAGGATTTACGAGCCTTCTCGGGAGAGGACATTCGCAACACTCCTCGACGGAAAGGAATACTCCAGGAACCACGGCAAACTACGACGAACGAAGAAGAGAAAGGAGAGAGAGAGAATGAGAAGAAAAGAGAAGAAGGATAGAGGATACAGGTAGCTCCGGACCACCTGCAAAATTTACTAACCCCACTCGCGTCAGGGGCACAGTTTATTTTTCGCACGATATACTCCGTTCCTCGCAGTTGACAGCCGGATCGTTCTCTCCGCTGATTCCACCATTCAATTTCACGATCCTTAGTCTAATATATGGACCCGTCTAAATCAGGATTATCGGACCGCACCCGCATTGTAGGAATCTTTTTGACGGTTCGCACGAGTTCACGCAGCACCCGTCGCGTGTTGAAAAGCTTCCTGTTACACCTCCAAATTTTGACTCTTTAGCATTGTAAATGCCACTAGCTTTTTTTTAAATCTTTTGTTTCTATAATTACTTAAAACAACTTTACGAGTATTATGAAATTGGATATTATTTCGCATATGTGATATTTTTATCTCGAGAACAATATTTTACAACTAATTAAATAATTTCTCTTCTCTCTCTTATAAAGAATATATTGAAGAATTTTGAATAAATTTAAAATAATTTAATCTTCTTGAAAAATTAAATAAAACTAACTTTAGTTCTTAAAAGATGTACGGTGAGAGTTTTAAAACAAAGATTCGCACGCTGACAAATTTAGCCGAGCAAAAACACAACGGGATATATGTTAAATCATATTTCGCTCCGTGCCAATAATGTGTCTGGTATCGCTTGTAGTGCCATAAAACATGCGCGCGTGAAATATACACACATCTTATTTTTAGCAAAAGGTTCGAACAAAGATTGTAGATTTATTAATTAAGATGAAAAAGAAAATTGTGTGTGCATGTATCAGAAAGTGTACCAAAATATTTTCACATATTGATATTGCATGTATAATACATAATCATTATGCAAAGCATGTATAATACATAGATCATTATGCAAAGCAAAATTTATATAGGTCATAAAAATTCGTAAAAACGAGTGTTGATCAAGCGCAACGCGGTACGAAGCCATCGAAAAAAATGTGATCTTGGCGCGCGACGTAGGCGTTGGCCAACGGTAGGTATCGATGATATTTATTGGAAATATTTACGAGGGGTGAGCTTTCACGCCTTTGTACCGAGTGGGCCGTAATATTCCCAAGGTCCTTGCCTGGTCATTCGAAGTCGACGGTGTAATCTCGGCGAAACTGGCGTGAGAACTTTGGCGCAAACGAGGGGTAATCGCAAATTCAGATGCGATGTATCGATGACAATATGATTGAAATTTTTTAAATAGTCTATCACAAATTATTAAACATAATTATTATAGTTATATCTATCTATTTATTATATATATTTTTTTAATAGAAAAATGAAAATGTCTTGATTTTTTTATACTAATTTTTAAAGTTTATTATAATTATAAAAAAATCAATCAACAACATTAAGAATAAAAATTATCTAGATAAGAACTCCATCAATTATATCAAAATCCTAAAAATGGGGTGTTAATTAAAAATAAACTTGTAATCTCTCACACTTCTTTTAAAAAATGTAACACGTAATAATTGCGAAATAAAATTGGTTTAATGTAAACTAGGGCGGCACAACAATTCAAAAGGCGATGCGAAACAGAAGCACTTTCGTAATAGAAATAAGCGAAACGTCGTCAAATTCTACATGTTACTAGGTTACTGACTAGTTACTGCTATTATTCTCCATGAATTACTCGTAAACATCTTGAATAGGCGAGCATGAAGAATGAACCAAAAAATTGTCATCAAGCTTTGTTTAAAAAAAATCTCTGAAATACTTTAAAAATATCGAAATTATCTTCAAACGAACGTTATTCAAAGCTTATTAGTTGTTGATTGCTGAGAATCATAGTAAAACACGTTATTTCAAAATATAACGCTCAATGAGCAATTAAATAATTTTATGCTATATAAAAAAAACTCCATTTAATTCTACATAATTATATCCAAGATCGATTTACATACAGAGATTAGAATAATTAATTTTATTGATTAACCTAAGAAAAATCTCTTTAAACAGATAATACTAATTTACAAAATTACATATCAGATTTATAATATTTGCCCTAATAAGCTTTGAGAAACTTTATCAACTGTATAGGAAGAATGTGACCTAAAATAAGAAAATTTGACGTCAACTAATTCCCTTCATTTGAATTTGTTAAAATAAGAAAATACAAACAATACATAGATTGGTGAACAAAACCTACAAGAACGAGATGAAAAAAGGGAAGTCGGCAATCGAAAGGAATATTTTACTGCGAAAACGAGTGACTTTCTACGCGTTCTTATAGCATATAGAGCTATGCAAGGAGCCATATAGACTGCTATATGACCATCTCGAATTGATATATGCGCGACGTTATTCGTATCCACTTACTTCCTCGTTTGGCAGAAGATTCGAAGCGATCTGAAATAGGTCACCTACGCGGACAGAAATATGTACAACATGCGTCGTTCGCTAGTCAATGATTTTTTAGCAGTCACTGAAAAGTAAATCATCAACTACACTATGAACTCGAGAAACGTTAAAATCTCTAAATTTAAAAGCAAAAAAAAAGAATCTCCGCATCTTCGTCATTAAATACAAATTTAAATTTGGGGTAAGTGTTAATTACACGTATAATTTGTTTTCAATTTTTTTTTATTTTTGAAATAATCGAAACCTACATAATTTGTTTAAGTAGAATATTTCTTAGCAGAAGAGTAATTTTAGTATTTAATCTTTTATAATAAATAAAACGTGAATCCATTATCTACCCCGCTATCCGCATGTAGTAAGTAACCTTTGCGAAGATCTGAGAAAATTGATTCCTCTGTCCGCCTCTTCTAATAATCGTACCTTCGATAATCCGCGGTGCTTTTATAATACGATTTTTGAAAAGATCCTAAGCTGATCGATACAACGTCGATTAGTGATCAATCCTTAGACCCCATTGTGTCCAATGAATTGACCATTAGCGAGGTTCCAAAAGATATCATCGGTCATTATACGGAGGTAAAATAGAAAACTCAGAAAAAACATATCTCAAAAATATGTTCTACATAAAAAATTTACAGACAATAAATTTGAAACGGATATTATTCAATCAATCAATCAATTATTGAATCAATATTATTCAATATGAAATCACGCGTGTCAATTTATGCGTGAGAAGGAATCAACAAAATAATTTCGAAAGGTGTCAAAATTTTTCAAGAATACAATGAGGAGCGAAGAGAGAAATTGAATCGTTTGCATCAGCAATATGTCAAGGTTTATACGGTTAACGCGGATGCTGCAAGCGTTCGGGAATTGATTATAGGCGTCGTATTACCGCGATACGGCGGCGTAGCCTCGCCATTCTGTGTGGATAATGAATTAGTACCGCTCCGACACGTGGCTTTATAGACTACCATCCGCCGCGTGTCTCCTATCACCGACTGTCGTGAACGCTCGGCACAGCACGGCGAAAGCGGGAACATGTTTCCCAACCATGTATAAATAATAGGGCCGCGTCGGCAGTCGCTATAATTCAATTCACACCTGATAACCGCGACCATAGAATTTCCATATTACAGGCCGTAATAAAATTAAAAATATTTTCAGGGCGGTCCGCACGCCCCGGGGGGTCCGCCTCTCCTTATTCGTGTCCGGCAGATGAGGATTGCGATCCTCCACGTTCGCCGGCATCACGAATTTGTTCCCCGAATTTGTTTCTCGTTGTCGCCGGTGGTCCATCGTCGGCTGTGACATACGAAGGAACGCATGCAAAACGATACTGCGAGACAGAGATATTTATACGCCAGATCGCGGTGGAGCGATATTAGACGCTAGACAAGTAATTACAATGAATCTTACGGATGAATGATGATCTATTTGCGAGACTTTCGGCAAGAAGCTAATGAATATTTGCATTTTTTATCGTCATATTTTATTATAAGCAACGCGTAGAATATAAACTTATGGTACCATTAAATCTTAACAGACAATATAACCATATATATAATCTAAAACTTTCTTACTTTTTTTTCTTTAATTTATTATATCTCTAATGCACTCTGACAGTTGAAATTATATCATGAACACTGTGCTCTTATTACATATATAATTTGATTATACATGTAAAGATTGGTTTAGAACTTTTTATGTTGCTTCCTGTTCATATTAGAATACAGTAAATTATATTTGGATTATAAATTATTCAATATAACATGCGATCATAAATTATTCATAATTTATCGTTAGAAGACAAGAATTGCTAATTTAAAAATGACAAAATAAACTACAGACCGCGTAAGATTAATAAAAATCGATGTAATCCATTTTCCACTTCCATTTTCCATTTCCATTTTCCAGTGGAACAGTGTTGTAATATCGACACGATGTACGATCTCCCTTTGTAGCAATTGCGATGTCGTCGACATGCATTAAGGGATATTACGGACGAGTATTGCAGAAGGACGTTATAACGCTTTCGTGTGGGTAGCGCCGAATGGAGTCTTAGTAGACTCTCTAAAGCTACGGTTGCGTGCCATCATTTTGCGGCGTCGGGCTTCCGGTATTCACGGCGCAGTTACAGCAAACGGCCGAAATGACTTATGCCAGCATTGGCATTTCCTAGTCAGGATCGAAACGTCGCTTTTATTACGAAATTACGGACAGATCATAACAATGTGGAGTCACATTAAGTTACCGACGATCCCGCTATTCCCGAAACAAGAAAGATCTCGGCAGCCCTTCGTCTCGACACCGTTTCTCTTCCTACTTTTGCTTCTTTTCTATACCCGAGTCATATCCCTGAAGAACAACGTTCCGTGTCGGAGGTTTCAATGAATTGATTGTTTTAGCTATGAGGGCGAGAATACATTATATATTAACGAAAGACCGGTCCGATCGAAGACAAGATTAACGACCCGCAGATATTTATGGCCCTGTCGGGATCGTTTAAACAAATGTTTGTTTCTTGCCTCAACATGACCCCGCCTCGTCAGTTTCTCGAGAAGGAAAAGAAAGGTAAGAAGATTTCCCGGATCTCTCTAAAGTTCGCAGCTGCTGACGGTGTTCGTCGGTGTTTTCGGTTACCCTTAAAGCACACCCATTTGCGGTTGACTGACTTTGTACCTTCCTCTTTTCTTTATCATTCACCAATACAATGCATCGCCGATACTTTGCAAATCGTGCGCCTCCATGAAATTCATTCGTGCGCAAGGGAAACAGATCGCGACCAATGAATATCGCGGATATCGCCAACTAAACAAATAATTCCTCAGATATTGCTCTATAACGCGCGTAACTAATCGCGCGGTTCCCCCGATAGATTCGACGCACCCGGTTGCGCGAAGATTTATAGGACACCGTCTGCCGCCTTGCTGTGCTTTTTTCTCGAAGAGGAAACGTTGGAACTAATCGACGATGCCACAGAACCGGTGGGAGGCAACGGCGGGACCAATAAATTCAGAAATTTCTTCACGTGTCGTCCTCGCGTTCGGTGACGCTTTCGTAAACAGACGAGCGATCTTGCAAAGGGGAGGATCAGGCTTGCGGCAACCAGAATAGGATAGAAGGCCTAGAACGTGAAAACGGGAAGGATAGAAGACCGAGAAAATTTTGACGATGCAGGGAAGGGTGACGATAGCGGGTAGGATACAGAACGGTGGGCGCCGGCTCATACGCGCGCCATTCACAGGAAATTTATGTACCAGAAGCATAAAGCCAGCGCTGCGTCTCTCGGGCATGCCGAAGCAGCCAAACCACACCGGCGAATCCACAATCATTCGTTCCCTTCATCCCCTCAATCTCTCTTTTTTCATCTTACCCCCTTCCCCTTCTTTCTCTGTTTTGTTTTCTCTTCCTTTTCTCCTTCAGCTAGCGCGATTCAATCCAGGCAATACCGCACTTCGTCACGTATAATGATGCTGGATATGGAATGGGAGAAATCGAGCGAAGAAAGAATGTAAAGGGCAAGATCGGTATACTGGGGGGAGGAGAGCACGAGTTGAGAAATAAAGGAAAAGTAATACTATTGCCTCCTCAACGATTCCCATCGCTCTGTGAGAACTTCCCGCGGAACATTTGCGGTCCATTATTTCCCCCGTACTCATATCAAGAGGGTCGGTGCATATACCGAAGAAATCACCTCTCAACTAAAGTTTCTAAAAAAAAACTGTGATCGCCTTCAATTCACTTTAAGTTATTGATAAGCAAAATATTATTTAACATTGTTTAAAAGGAAAAGCTTCATCATTTGTCACTGATACATGAAGAAATATTTTAGATATTCTAAAGACTTTATACATTCTTTGTATCGCAGTATTCTTTGTATCAGATAAGCGGTATGTGTCGTAATCATTATTTTAAAAGTGATGTAGAAATATATTAAATAATTCAATGTTTTTAAAATTTGACGGTAAACCAAATCTTGTATCGGTAAACAAAATATAAAAATCTGCTGTGTAATATTATTATGTAGAGGTTCTTTGATATTTCAGAGAGTTATATAAATCACGTAGTCCTAACAGAGTATGGATATCTGTTTTATTTATATTCCTTTTATTTATATTCCTTCATTAAACAAGCTCTTTATGATGTTATTTAAAAGCTCTGTATTTATAATATTATAATTTGCTCTTCTTTTGACAAAATATATTTTAAATTATATGTATTATTCCACAAATAACTTTTTTTATTTTACATATTTAAAAAATTAAACTACACAAAAATAACAAAATCTATTTAATTTCGTAAATAGTTGATATTTCAAAATCGGCGCGATAAGATCATTTAACATTCCAAATTTAGCAAAGAGAGACCTATTTTCATGATCTACATAAAAAGAGTCGTGAATTTTCAAAAAACAAAATAACATCAACAAAAAAAGCAAAATATATCAGATGCATAAAATAATAATTCTTTTCTACGCTGAAGATATTTAAATGTACGATGATATTAGATTGTAGAAGTAAAATTGTGTGTGTGAGATTGATGATAACGTTTTTTTGTTAATATTAAGATTTTAAGACATTATTTTAATATGCTATGAATCGAAAGTGTTCTATGTTAAGTAAATATGGGATGTTCCATATTTTTATATATTTACTAAACATAAACTTTTTGAAGTATTATTTATTTCAAGGATATACCTTAAAGTATTAGTACAAAAATATGCCAGGTCGAATCAAGAGCAGTATGAACTGCACTAGACACACAGATACCCTAATCGGTTGAATATATCTTCCAGATTCTTTATGATTACGCGCGTCACCGCCTTGCTGTGCACGTACGTATATAAATGGGCAGTACCTACGCGTAACGAAGCCTCGCAAAATGAGAGGAACAGCGAAACACGATCGGGTAAGAAGATAATGCTGGCTACTGCGAGATTTTTACTCTGCGGGCTTCCCGGAAAGAAAGGACCCCCTGAGATGGACACTCGCCATCTTATCTAGCAGAGATAGACCGTGGCCCAGCTACCATATCAGATGAGACGCGATAGATGGGACGGCGTGACAAAAGTGTCTTGCACGTTGAATTTTTCCGTGACCATCCCCTTTAACGTGCGCACCTGTAAGAACTCATTCTCTACGTGACAAAAATTTTTGCTAACTAATTAACTTATAGTTCTATTGGTAACAACACATATCGTTCATACAGATCTAAACTGTACTCTGCATAAGTCAGATAAAATTCAGGCATTAAAACGTTACTACAGGACGTAAAAGTAAAGAGATCGATACACGTATCGTCGCGCACAAAGTTCGTGTATCGCGTCGTTTTCTATTTTAAAAACGAACCGCCGAGTGTGACAATGTTAGATCGCGAGACAACGGTGTCGATAACAAATAAAATAACCGGCAGCGTCCAATTTAGTAAATGTTCAACACTTTCGCGACGCTCCGGCGTAGATAAAAACTAGTTTCATCAACAAATGACATGTTTATATGCTTTCTTCGGTGTCGATCGGCGGAACTTCGAAAGCAAAGTCGTTCTGGCGCAGTGGGTCTCGGCGTGACGCACGACGACCCCTTTTAGAGGCGCCAGGCTGCTAGAGGAAGAGCAGGAACAAGAAGGGCGACAACGAAGGAGCGGAGGGCGAGCACAAGAAGAAGAGAATGATGAAGAAGAAGAAGAGAAGAAAAGAAGGAAGGCGTTCAGACGAAACGGAGCGCGGTGTCGGATCTAGATAAGATCTTCGAAACGGGGATCAGTAATATTTTACAAAGTCATCGAAGTTGCTCGCTAACTTCGGCATAAATTACAATCGCCGTCTCCCTTTCTCTCGACCGCCTTCCTTCTTCCTCCCGCCGCGCAGCTCATCCCTTCTGTGAAATGCTGCTTATGGGAAGATGAGGAGGCGCTCGCGGATCCACCTCTCTTCAGCGAGTGTTAAACAAACACTTACAATTGCTAATAACATAGAACGCGCGTTCGCCTCGCGATGAGCCAATAAATCCGCTTATCTAACAACCATGCACGGCTGATTGCCGATGAGAAATGTAATAGTGACGCGAGGACGTGTTCCGAATTAATTACCGTAATCTTCCGGCGCGGGAAATTTGTGAGGGGAATTATTAAACGACGTAATCTTAAGCCTTCAACAAATCAATCTACATCTAAATACTGTGTAAACGAATAATCTTGCACACCAAACTGAGAAAAAAAATTTGTAAAATCAAGTTACGAATTTATTTTTGAAAATTCAAGAAATTATTTCATGTTAAAGAACTTCCATCTAATTTGGTAGCATTTAATATATAATTACTGATTCAAGAAGACTAATGAAATCATTACGTATATGTATTCAATGTTATATTCATCATTATGTATTCAATTAGGGTTAAAATTATAGTAATGACATATTGTTGAGTGCTACATTATTTACCAACATAATCTGAAGTAGTTCAAAGAAGATTCTGTAAAATCGTAATAAAATTTGCGCGGAACCATAAGAATATTATAAGAAAGGCCGATTGCGTGCACAAACGTGGCTGTTTACCCGCGAGATTAGCATCTGCGACAAGACACAATGCCGTTTATCTCCGACAGTGACCAAACCGAGTGCTATCGTCGAGAGTCTTTACTTAATATTTTGTCATAAAAAAAGGAGATGAGAGGGTCAGTCAGAAGGACGCGAGACTCCAGTCCGTGACACGAATACGTCGCGATGAAGTTCGCGAGAATCTCACTCATAAATCATATGTGAAAAAATGTTTGCAGCTAATCCCACATGATATGTTAATAAAAACGTCGTGTATGGCAGTCGTGAATAATGATTGCTGTATGTCGGGCGAATCGATATCCTCGAAATGTATAACGCGGAGCATTACGTTTCGAAAATCATAGAGACGACTCCGATGCACTCGTCGTCATTCGCGTGGCCGGCACTTTTCCCGATGCAGGTAAAAGTTGTGAGAAATGAAAGGGTCGTCTCTGGAAAAAGGTATCCTACATTCCTAGGTTATCATAATGGAATTAATCAGACAAGTCGACGGGATATTTGGGTACGATCAAGACTATACTGTGAAATTCTAATGAACAAGCGTTGAGAAAAAGTTTCGTTAATCTTCAAAAATTAAAAAAAAATAGAATCTGTATAAAAAAAATATACACCTCTGTTTTGAACGTGTTTTCTTTTCTCGATAAAGAGACTAATTTAACCCTTAACCACGGACGTGTCGTCTCACAGACGATGCGTAAAAGAAATATATGTATTTTTTTACGAGTAAATTGTTAAACATTTGAGTTTTTCCTGTTTCCGAGGTACACTAACTATATTTCTTTTACGCATCGTCTGTGAGACGACACGTCCGTGGTTAAGGGTTAAATTAGTCTCTTTATCGAGAAAAGAAAACACGTTCAAAACAGCGTTCAAAACAGAGGTGTATATTTTTTTTATACAGATTCTATTTTTTTTAATTTTTGAAGTTTAAGGTACGTATTTTAACCAATAACAGGAGCTAATTTAATTAACCCATACAATGTTTCAGACGCAATAAAGCTAGTAGTCTGTTTCGTATGTCCGTGGTTAAGGGTTAACCAAAGTTCTACTTCATGTCATAAATAAATGTCAACGGTTGCTGCATCTTACATATGTCACATTCTATAAAAATTCTGTAAATAACACAATCTATACAACAATATATATTCGAGACTTACAGATTTAAATTGCAGATAGAGAGAATAAATTGCAACGCATGAATCGAAATGCGCTATCTTTCAGTACACCGTTGGAAGGATACATTCCTCTAAGAAATGTTAGGCAAATTTAAAACACAAAATGATCAAGCCCTCCATTCATCTTATCCCCGAAGACACGGCTGCTTATACGACGAGGGCGAGTAGCCCGTGTGTAACTGAGAAGTTCATGCGATAACGATCTCAATGTTTGGGATTTTCGAGGGTTGAAATACAGATATCACCCACGAAGAGACGCTATCTTCTCGAGCGAGACCTACCCCAGCTCCTCGACACGAATTAATATTCTACCACCGTGCAGAAATCGCCCACATTGCTGAGACAGTCCAAAAAATATATATACAGTCGATTGAGACGTGTCCCTGCTATCGCTCAAAAAGAAAATAGTGAGAGAAAAACTTGACAGCTATCTATTATATTTATCTCGTATTCCGATTATCTAATAAAAATATACATACATTTACACATCATTGCCAACCAAAGAGTGAATGTAGACAGATTTATCATTAAAGAAAAATTTAAGTTTTAAATTAAATCTTAAAAATAAAAAATAATCAAGAGCCACCGGTTTTTACTCAAATTTGCTCTTATTTTCAGTTGTATATTGTATAGCTATCATATAAAAGTAATAAGAGAAAAGGAAGCAATATTTATATAACATCAAATTTCGAGATTTAAAAGTGTTTCTCTTCCCATTTCCATAATTCATCGTAGAAGAGGCAACTCTGCACGGAGATGCATCGAGAGTATATCACTAACCCAATCGTTTCCCAATCAGAATAGGACGAGAGAAAGATAGAAAGCCTACGGTGAAGCGTCAGCGAAGCGCGTATCACGTTTCGTGTGAGCCAATATTTGTTACAAGTTGTTATAGATGATGAAGAAGTGTTCGTCGTGCGCGGGCCCAAGAAATGGGTGCTCGCACTGGCCCTTTGAGAGCCCTATTAACGAGTGACCCCCCGCGGCCGCCGCCGCAGCGGGCCCAATCAACCTGAGTCCAATTCAGGGCCCTGGCTTCGGCTTGTTTTATGTAATGCCCGCGACGCCAGAATCAATTAGCCCTGGCACCCTCCTATTTTGCGTATGCATGCGCAACGTATATGCATAGCAGGCGATCCCGGCGAGCCGAATCTTATTTGCAACTGTCCTGCGCGCGCGGGAACGGCCGGTGGACGGGAAAAACCGGTTCCGGAGCCACGAATTAGGCGGAAATTAAATAGGGACAAACGGGGATCAGAACGTTGCTGCTCACCTCCGACCGTGTGGCGAATTAGGATCGCTAATTTTGCCGCTCGGACCCCGCGGGTTTTTGACACGGCCTGCGATAGATCCAGGATGTTACGGTTGGCTAAAGAATGACGCCAAGTCCCTCAAGTCTTCAGGTAAGCTATTAAAGTTAACGTCAACAAACTAACGTCAATGGAATTTGCGTACGCGATCACTTTCACCTTTGAAGATATAATAAAAGTATTCTCTTTATTAATTATGTTATATCGTTATGCAATAAATGTTGTAATAACAAACACGAGAAAAATAGTGTCATCGGTAAATAAAATAAAGCAGATAAATACAATAAAGATCCACGATTTTCCTCCCAGAAGAAGTTAGTAGAATCTACGACATTGTCATCCACGTCAGCTATTACTAGTGTGTTACTGTTGCGTTCTATTACTGTTGCGGTATGTTAATCGATAATTGTTCAACGTTGATTAACATATAGACTATCGTTAGAGTAGTATAACTACAATATTATGTTATGAAAAATGACCCGTCTAATCTTTGGCGAGATAACGAGGATCATGACGGTGTGAGAGATTATGTTAGCGGAGAGATTCAAGTATACGCCGATCAGGAGTGCATCGTCGTAGCATAGCGCGGTCAATTAGGCGGACTATCGTTACGTATTTTAATGAGATCTCGACGGAGAGTCGAAGGTATATAAAAGTGTTTTATGTCCTGTGAAACCTGGGCACCGTCGTGCCGTCAATTAGGAGACTACGCACCGCACCGCCCATAATCAGCATATGCAACGTGGCGTATGCACGGCCCTCAGGCCGATAACCAGGAAGTGACAGTGTGATCTCGACTTATTATTTTGGTAGTAAAAATACTGCGGCCGTTAGGCGCCGATAACACTTTCTTATTTATGAAATATCTTTCTTATTTATGAAGTATCTTTTTCGAGCGAGCGTATAGAATTAATTAACAACAAAAACTTGCGCTTATACATTTATCTCTAAATATGTAAAAAGAATACTAATGTTGCATTTTCAATTAAAATTTTCGTCATGTGTAAATGTTTGTCGGTATTTTTTGGTACTGTGTGCATTGTACATATAAGATAACAACAAATCGAAATCGATAATGACAAATCGAGTAATATATATGAGATAATGAGATCATAACAAATCGAAAGAGAGAGTAGCATGATTATTATAATCACATAATAATACTCTAATTAAAGATTATGCAATAATTACGTATATTAGATTATACACAATAGCTATGACCCGACAACCCGTTAATTCAACAATCTAACATATGATTGTATTCTCATTCTTATTTCATTTCTTCATAAAAACAAAAATTATTTTGGTTATTTCAAAAGTTATTTCATTCTTAAAATGATTCTTGGAATATCAGGAATTGCACTAACATTTTATAATTGCCAATAGATAAAAAATAAGAATATTAGAGAATGAATATTAGAAACAATAAACAGAATCAATGCCGACCTCAATTATAACATCGTTACATGATACATGAATCGAGAATTCTATCATTACACTCTGAATAATCGTCTGTCCCTTTTACAGGAATTTTATTCCCGGAATATCCTAAGGATTTCAATGAAAAGCGAAGGGCTATACGTCAACCAGCTTGTGCTACAACGGTCGGCATCGAAACATCCATTTTATCTAGCCAGTAGATTTAGACTTTCGGAGGAGAATCGGCAGCAGCATGCATCAGCCGACGATACCGCGTGTGCACCAGCTGAAGCTGAGCACGCATACATCACAAGCCTGTTTATATTTACGGAGTGGATCATTGTGCGCAACAATACGACAATTTGGCCGCAACCGATACGAGATCTCACGACGTTGCTTTCCCACCCTCCCGTTATGCCCCCCCGGAGTAGACGCACGGTTCTCCCGCTTCCACCCTCTCGTTTCCCCGACGTCGCATCGATTTAACGGGGACCCGTACCGCGATCCCACGAGCCGTGCGTGCGTACGTGCGTGCCTGTGGGCGTGCGTGCCTGCGTGTACGTACCCATACACACGCGCGCACGTGGCGTAGCGACGACGCGTGTACCTGCCGCGTCGTCCATTTCGAAAATCCGACTTAGCGATCTTATCTGCAGTGCGGCCGCCACGACTCCCGCGAAGAGAATCTTTGATTTAGTGTGAGGAGAAGTATGGGAGACGAGGGAACAAGAAGGGCGTTCTGTTCCCGAACGAACTGCTGCTGCGTTCTGCGAAAGTGATACGCTCTTAAAATCTTTTTTTAGAGTAAATTCAGGGAAGAGTTCGAAACGCGCCCTTTTCTTCAAACTTAAACATTCCTATCAAGTAGATCGCGCAAGTATAATGCTTTAAATTAAAGCACAGATACAACTTATCTTTATATTTACAACGTGGGAATCAATGCTCTCAGAAGACATAAGAAATGCATCACATTTCTGATGTCCACTTTTCTTATTCATTCTAATCAATTTCTTCATCATTCTTACTTCACAATTCAGAAAGATATGAGGAATGCATTTCACATGTAATTTCTTATTCATTCTAATCCATTTTTACACCAGCCTTATTGCAATACACAAAATCCTCTCATCTTTTACTCACATGCTAAAAATGCAATGCTAAAAATTGTAAATTTTATTCCTTTTAAGTTTTTTTTTCCAAATAATCCCACACGTTGTGAAAGTCGTCGCTGCGAATTAAAAAATAGTAAATGACGCAAATACTCACTTCTTTCAGCGGAACTTTGAACGCCAGGATCTTGGTATCCTTGATCACATCACCAAATGCTTTGTATTCTAACCACCTGAAACATGTAGAACGACTGTAATTATAGAATTTAGTAATAAGCATATTGCGTTCACGGCGATTCGATAGCAAAAAGGCAAACTGAATCCAAAGGCTATAATAGATTATTTATTGATTGATTTATTGATCAATAGATTAGACACGGAACACTCGTTTATCGATATATTTTCTATTCGATTCTGATATTTCCGGGTCTAAATGTGCGGAAAAAAAATAACACGAATTAAAATATCCAGATATTTGGGTATCATCTCGTTTCTTTTTATTCGCGTTCCACGGGATTTTAACCAACAGATTTCATTCGATACCTACGACTTTACATGTACTTCCACTTCGTCCCATTCGCTCTAATGGATATCTAATCGCTATCTACTTTACGAAAGCGCATCACCAAGAAAACACCCGATGCGATAATTATTAAATAACGTATCGAAAGTTCGCGAGACCCGAACGAATTGATAAACCGCGCGAACTGACTCGTACTTTAAACGCCGACGATCAGGCAGGCAACACCATCTCGAGAAAAAAGGCGGGAAACGGCGACACGCGTGCTCCGTGGGTAAGTCAGCTGTCTCTGAAAAATAGCGTCAGATCGCTTTCCCGGAACTGGCGGACGTCTCGCTGCCGGTTCCGTTTGACATGCCAGACAAATGAAAGTCGCACTTTGCCCGCGGGATCGACAATCACGTTACTGGCGTCGCGATCGCGGGACGTGTCTGACGTTGGGAAGTCAATGCAACATAACCTCGTTGCGATACGATCCTACGTGCGATCGCGTTACGCGAGCGACTTTAACCATTTCGGGAAACTCGGCGGGCTTCCCTGTGCAACAAACGGAAAGCCGCTTACCTATCCGGCACCGAATTCGTCATGTTTGTCGTTCACTCAGATTTTCTCACGAATGGAACGGCATAGCACTTGAAACGCAATACCACCGTACACTACACGCACGCAGCCAGCAGCAGACGCGCGCGGCGCGGAATCGACGACGCAAGAAAGATCGATCGATCTCTCGACGCGCGGCACCGACGATTTGGCGGGATCCACGCGTTAACGTGGACTCCGAAGCGAGAAACCGAAACGCTGAAGTAGGTTTTTAATGGACTCTCGTTAACGTTTACGATTACACCAGCGGATATCAACTTCGATGTATCAAGTTCGATGATGTAACTAATGACGCCAAATTGGGAAAATATGAGGGGGAGAGACAAGAGACAAGCGTTTTAAATAATGACTTAAATAATGACACTTTTTTAATATTGTAGACTCTTTATTCCGGGGTTAGTCTTAAGCTGTAAGAAATTGATCAATCACAGTGGAATATGAGGAGAATAATCGACTGTAATTGAGCATCCCAGATAGCACAACTGATCCTTTTGATTTCAAAAAGAATTCACTTTCTTGAGTTCTTTTCGAATTCGCGTAATCTGTTCGAAATGAACTAAAAAAGAATTCCTTTTCATTGCGAATTCTTATGGACTCGAAAAGGAATCCTTTTTGAATCTAAAAAAGAACTCACTAATGGTGACATAAAAGTGAAGTCTTTTGGAATGCTGAAACTTTTAGAACAGAAATGGGATGGAAAAAGAATTCATTTTGTAAATCGGGGACCAAAAAAGAATTCTTTTTGAATTCTCTGTGCTATCTGGGGCAGTTTCTTACGGCTTACTATACTTATAGATCTGAGCTTACATTGCAACCTGAGAAGGGAAGTGGAAACAGAAGTGTGTAAATTATTTACATATACAAAACAAAAAGCGTGAGTACAGAATATTTTAATGTATATACAAAAATATTTAATGCACATACAAAATCGGAAGAGAAAACTTACACTGTAATTGTTCATATCTTTCATTAGAACACATTGGAAAGGAGAAGTAAGATTTGAAAATGTTGATAAAATTATGTGCAGATGTTAAACAATCAAAAAAAGGTCAAATTATTGGGGAGGTGCTGCTTTCCCAATAATTTTATTGAAAGGACAAGTGCTCTCCCCCTCCCCCCTCCAAAATTGACACCTTATGGCATGGCTGTGGTCCACTCAATGCTTCAAAGCGTTCTTTTCTTTCTTTCTTTATTGAAAAAAGAGAGAAGGGGAATGCTTCGAAGCATTTGTAATGTCAAATGGACCACACTAGTTGTAGATGTAATGAACGTTTCGTTATTTACATTCGCTGAACATACCTTGAATTTTAAGGGAAACTAAAATTTGTGCTCATTATTTTATTACTTTCATTTACTTTTCACATTTTAATTAGTATTTTCGCAAATACGTTATATTTATAGAGATTAAAAATCGATTATGGAAATTGTAAATTCTGATTAAGATACACATAACCAAGATTTCTTAAGTGAAATAATACAAACATCTCTTCAATTAGATGTTATTGCAGTAGGAATAAATAAATTTACTTAGAAGAAGCACAATCTATTTCCAAATTTTGCTATTTAACTACAGTTGAAACTCTTTCTTTTCACATAATTAAATTCTCAGTTGATATTAAAAAAGTTATACTTCTAGAATTCTAATAACTAATACAACTATCATTTTTTACTACTCTAGTACAAAATGAGATTTTAATTATCTTGATACAATTTTTAAGTAACAAATGATATTATTTAATCATAATTGCACCTGTTACAAATTATATATTAAAAAATTATTTTATGGAAAACAAGAAATTTATTAATTGATATATTATATTTCATTAACTGGTTGGACACTGTACATCCTTAGACTCCGTCTTCAATTGCAAAACTAGAGCTAGTACTTTTTTCTCCATGTCGATAAGCTGAGGAGGCTTTTTATACTAAAATAAAGTAAGAAAGATAAAATAAATGATAGTGAATAAGCAATACGTAGCAAAAATATGTAAAAAGAAACATGTTCCATACCGTTATAATTAAAGTATTGTACTGATGCCGAAATGATATCCTTTGTTGCTCCGGTTTTAATCCAATTCTCTCGAGGTCTGGGATCCTTATCTTTTTAAAATATTTTTTATTGCTTGTACGTACAGTCATAGTGCCATCATGTTCAGCAGTAACAGAATACACGCTCTCAGCATATGGCAAATTTCTGATTCGCCATTCCAGAGACGTTTTTGTAATTCTTCTTGTAATAAACGGCTGTAAAAGAAGATGAATTTAGAAAATGTATTGCACATATAGTTACAGATATCACTTAAGATTTCAGCATAACTATATTAGAATTACATATTCTGTTATTCAAAAAGGAAACGACATACAGCATTTGAACTTTCTTCAATTCCATACGTCTCTATATCATTCTGTTTCAATTCAGGATCTCCAACTTCTACCGTCCAGCCAACGTTCGTACCAAAACCATTTTTCTCTTTCCACGTTCGTCGTATTACTACATTTGTCTCCATGTGATATTCTTCTACCATTTCCTTCCCATCTTCTAATAAAAAATGAACTTTTCTCTTTCCTGTAAGACGTAACATAATAGAATCAGTAAAGAAACCTAGAAACCTCTTATATATTTAACAGTAGGTAAATTTGTCTTAAAAGACTAGTGTAATTTGAAACATCATAAAAAATAAGTTCATACATACTTATAAATTTAGTATAACAAAAATATCGATTGAAAGAAATATCTATTACAGAATTAATTTAATAACAAGTAGTTTATTTCAATGTACGTCGTCTCGTTTAAGCTTGTATGAGATATTTATACGATACTGTTATTGATCAAACATTTTTAAGGTTACATTTTTAAGGTTACATTTTTAAGGTTAAACACAGGCGTCCCATAAATCAGTGGCTCGATCAACAACAATCATAAAGTTATTTTATTTAATTACATCCTCACTTACCATCCTCAATAATAGCAGTTTTCTTGGCATTCTGAATAATCTTCAACCAGGAGTCAGACGTCATTTTTGCACACTTAAGTAAAACGAACTAGCAAGATCTCCTAGCAACCTTCTTTGATGTCGAGACAGTTGAATACTGATCGAGTAAACACAATGAAGACTTTTTTGCTACCGAAGTGAAGATTGAAAGATATTACATTCGGTGTGACAAACACAAATAAACATTCAATACTCACGTGCTTCTTGCATATCGACGACAATCGCGTGCGAATCAATCCTTGCACAAGTACAAGTAAGCTCCCTAGCTCTTCTCACCTCCCCACCCCAAGGGATTCCCCACCTAAACACCTGCTAAGAAACCGAAAATAACCGAGAACCATCGAAAACAACAGTATCGTACGTAGTTTTTTTTATGTTAATCTTTGCCCGGAGGTTTTTTTTAGAAAAAAAAAGAATAAGAAAGACATTCGAATAATTTTGGGATATTTTTCGCATTGTATATTATTCTTTCGAATATAAAATATACGTATTGCACAACATATACATATTGTACTAATATTACAAGATGCACATCATCATAAAATATGAAATCTTTTTTTAGGGATATATTCCCTCTCAATTGGGTTTTTTTTTTTTAAATAAAAGAAGTATATAATATTTTTTCTTTCATATCACATAGCTCAGAGTTTTTCCCTTTGAATCGGAAAACCGAGATATGTTCTAAAATCCTACACGGATACATTTATAATACTAAAAATTGTATAGTACATGTCACGTATACTATAGTACTTCTAGTACAACATATCCGGATACAGCGTTTTGAAACGTATTCCCAGAGATTTTCTGCTTGGCCTGGAGATTCCGAGCCAAAATCTGAGAGATAGCAACTCTGGTATCGTAAATACTAATTGTAAGAACGACTTCGATCAAATAAAACCAAATTATTTATTTATTAATTTATCAAATAATACCTATTTTCTCTCTCTTCCTTCCTCCTCGCTTTCTCTTTCACAACTATTATAATTTTTGTTGTTTGGAAAACATAGAAAAGGAAATTAAAGACGATGAGTTATATACTTAAAAATGTTAATATTTGTTAATTAACCGATTCTGTCGGTTGAATTAATTTTTTACACTTAGTGAGAGTACACATAAATGTTCCAACATACTTAAAAAATTCTATCTTTAATAAATATTGAGTCATTAGCAAAGCAATACAATTTATTTTAAAAGAAATTGTTTTTTTAATAAAAAATTGTATAATAAAAAATATTAGATATAAAAAAATTATTTACATTGTAGGTTTGAAATTTCTTAGATTAATTAGAATATTTTAATTTTTGCCATTATTCATTTATACATCCATTATAATGAGTTTGTCATTTTTAATTTTTATGTCTTATATCAATCTTCATACTCAGCAACCCCAAAAGCTTTGAAAATAATTGAATTTCTCCGTTCAAAAAAAGTCTTAGATGAAAAGGTTAATCAAAATTTAATCAAGAGCATAAACTACCGTGACACATACACGCGGTAATATTAACATGAAAATACATATTAACTAGGTATTGATTAATTACAAGCACAAATCAGATACGATACTTTCCCCAGAGGTTTTTATTTAGCTTTATTTATACAATATAGAAATTTAATGACAGAAGGAGATCTTCATTGCAAGTAGATGGATTTGCAAGTTTGCGCGAATCCAAATTGTTTGTACAATAGACGAACAGAGTCCTTATAAATTATTATCTTTTACAATGGTTTGCTGAGATCTCCGCTCGCTAAGTACAATATGTAAAAGGCATCCTACACCCAATAGTATGCATACAATTGCGTATGTAAATATTATTAATGATTATTAATAGTTACCGACATAAACTGCATTTTCGTTCGCTTTTTTTAACGTTTTAACATATATTTTATTATTATTCTTTGTGTATATGTATTTATATATACACGTACATATACATAAATACATACATTTATATATATATTTATATTTATATGTATAATATTTATAGAAAATTATACTAGCTACATTAATATATACATAAAAAGGCAAATGTGAAATACCTGAACATTTCTCATCTCTTTATTTTATAAAAATATGTGTTTTCATTGTGTTTGTTCGTATTTCAATGAATATTATTCTTAATATATTGTAGCATTACAGCGCGTCGCAGTAAGTGTATATTCACATGTATTATTTACTATATTATATGTAATATACATTATGTGTTTTATTTGTGGTTTAAATGTAGTGAAGTTTAAAGTATCTGTTTAAGCTGCTTTCTATATGGAACACAAAATGGTTCGGAGATTAGTTACTGCAAGTGTAATGTATCCCACCAATGTCTCAATCATTTGCCTTTTATCGCTTTGCCCCTACTTTGTCTGCAATTAAATGCAACTCTGCATTACAATTTTGTATTATATATCCATGACGCTACCATTTCTGAATTTGTAAGCGCTTCAAATTATGTGTATTCTCTAAAGTCATAACACAACAAAGTTATTTAATAATACATACGCGTGATTAACATTTGTTTCACTAGCACTGTCACACACGGACGATGTATTTCAATGCCATAGTGTTTTGCTCACGACAGTTTATGAGTGTCATAATTTTGGCAATTAAGTATACTAACGATAATACACTCAATCAACTGGATAGGTAAAAATCACTGGATACGTTCAAAGCAATCGACGTGCTTTTATATCTATGAAATACATAACTCAATTCATATCATAATCATAGATACAAATTCATAGAAATAATTATATCAAAACATAATAAAATCTGTTTCGTGAATATAAAAAATAAGCTTTTTGAATGTCTAATGTATCACTGCACGTGTGTCAGTTACACGTATATTTACGTATATTAAAAAGTTAACAAGCATATTTTACGTTTAAAGCAGGAAGAATAGTAATTGGAATAAGATGTTAATTCAGAGTCATTTTAATTATGGTGACACAACAGTTCTCGTGCATGATTCCACAACATGATAACCATCTTACTACGTTTTCTTGCTATTTACGTATATTAATAGTTGTAATGTTTTTTTAACACACTATAGACATCGTGATTTGTTTAGGCAATCACAGAGAAACTCGCATACTATAACACATTTCATTATTTTTTCACAAGTAATATTATATGTCGCTATAAGGCCAGTATAAACTTTTGAACATATTTTAAGATTCTCTATCGATGTAACTTAAATAAAGCATAGGAAATTTATGAAGCTTTCGGTTTTATTTTATTATTAATTATTGGTCTTATTAGAGATAGTCACAACAGACAAAATACAAACAAATACAACAATACAAACAAATAGAACAATGCTCGATGCTCTCCCTTCATTAGGAATATAAAAAATCTTTGATTATGAAAATGAAAAGAAAATGCACAAAATTATGGTTTTTGGAGGTGAAAATGTATTAACACAGGTAGTCAAAGTAAACTGAAAACTGTAGCATCACCCATGCACACAAAAATCATCATTATCATCATAGGATTATTAAATCCCATCTTTTTTCTTACTAAAATCTCTAAATGTGTTAAAAAGTCATCTGCCAAAAATCGTGCAGTCGCGATTTGTAAGCTGGTATCCTTGACAATTTCGTTGTTTATTTGGACGCAGTGCGAGGTATGTCAAGTATGTCAAGTCTAAGATCATAAACTCTACTCTTTCGAATTATACGCAATAAATCTAATAACGCGTACGATATTCGTTGCCCAGCACCGTGTTTGTTTTCATTACGCTTTGGACGCGCTATCCAGAAAAACAAAAGTTTTTCAATAATCAATTACATCACGATCCTTTAGCAGTTCATTCCTTGTGCTCAGGATCGGGTTTGGTCTTCGGCTCCATCGAAGACTGTCGCGACTGGTGCGGATTCGTCTGATTTCTAGGAACTAACAAGACGTTCCCATCTGCAGACTGTTGGAGACTGTACTGGTACGGATTGTACTGATTACCATCTGGATCCCGTAAAGACTAAAATATAATTTAAATGTTATAACTTCTTTTTTATCGTCCTTAATTTTAGAGTTGAAGATAACAAAGTAAATTATTTGAAACAATAACAAGTAAACAAAGTAAACAAAGTAAATATATAACAAAGTAAATTAATTAAATAATATTACATTTAATTGTAACAGAAATAAGATTATTAGTAATACTGACCTGAAAAACATGACGGTAAAGTTGGCTAAATTTGTCTTTCACTCGCTGTCTCTCGATGAGCATAAATTCGCGCTCGCGAATTAGCCTCATCTTACGATCTCTCATCTCTTTTACTTCGTCAGCCAGACTTATGATTTGATCCAATTTGCGTTTGCGGCAATTCTGTGCAGCAACCTTGTTTTTGCCCCGTCTTCTAATATCACGTATTAAAGATAGTTGGGCTTCGCTGAGATCATATTTACTGAGACGTTCGTTAAACTCGTCCATAGGAAGGTTGATGATGTCACTGACTGCAATCGGTACATTCAATGCTCTTGCTCTCTTCTCATCTCTCGTTAGGTGTTCCTCTCCTTCGTTTTTACGAACTGAAATTTATGTTTTATATAGATGAATATTTAACATTAGTAATCTCAAAAAATCAAACAATAAAAAAATTAATTTGAACAAACGATCAAAAACATTGGAAAGATGATTACTTTTCTTATCACGAGAAATGGGACGTTGAAGAGATCCTGAGCTCTCAGCAGGCAAATGATAAGTGTGATTGTGATGAACATGTTCTATTACAGATCGTCCTAAAAATAAAAAGATATCAGATTTTTTTATTTACATAAAATTATTCATTTAATCAAGATATGTCTCTAATTAGAATGAATCTACTAATAAATTTTTTCTTACCGGATTGATGACGGCTGAAATCCACGCTACAGCTATATTTAATTTCTGGTTGCGGCCCGGCTGCACCCTCAATTGGTCCAGAATATGTATTTCCAGGTGCACCCGCACCAACTGTATGAGTATCATAATCATATTTCATTGGAGTGGTCGGATGTGCAGTAGCCCCTAAAGGTGAGCCTAATTTGAAAGTTATTTAACGATTAAAACTCTGTTACATCGTCTCGTAGCAGTAAAACTGCAATCATAAGATTACTTCTAAATACTAACAAGTGCCTTGTTCCTGGAAATATCGCTTGGCGAACATTTGATGTTTTTTCTGTGCGACTGGTGGTACCGCTCGTTCTGTTTGGCATCTCGGCGAGCCGGCATTTCTCGCGGACACTGAGTAGTTGCAGTCATATGGCATGCGATATTTGCTATAATCAATCAAAAGATCATTAGTAAACGTTGCAAAGTATATTACACAATAAATTTTCTTTTTCAATCGTGAAATCTTGAAAACAAAACATTATTCCGTGGAAAATAAAGATTATTGGTTGGGTTTTAACTGAATATTTCATCTCCTACTTTACATCTAGACATACTCGATTATTCGATTAATCAAAGAGATAGATTGTCATCTTCTTATTTCTAATCTTTTTCATGAATAGCACATTTGTGATATTAATTACCTCGCGTAATCCATGGTGTAATGAGAGTCGGCCTGAGTATGGCTGGAATTGGATCCAGTTTCCATCCATTCGCCGTCCGATAGAGATGGTACGCGTTCACTGCCCATACTACTGACAGCACTATCACTCGAAGCATCCATCCTTTCATCGGCTACACCAGGTAAAGTCGTAACAGCCGTAGCCGTCGAAGTTGTGCCGCCAGTTGTCTGAACACTCGGTAAGGCCGTTGCACCGGTGGGTCCGGATGCATTGTTGCTACCATTGTCCAACATGCGCATGGTGTACATGCCTGAAACACAAAATATAGAAATGTGATAAATTGAAGAATTCTATTCCACATAATTATTTTATACAAATAATGTGAGAACAGAATTAGAAGCATGTTTCAGAAATTTTTCAAAATTTATTTTATAAACATTGTTTATGTTAGTTATGGTTAACGTGGTGCTTTCGAGATGTAGTACAAGTGTTTAAGTCCTTTTACTTGTGATATAATAACTTCTTATCTCTGCGAATGTAGCTTTGTGTACAATCCTAAAAGCATATGCATGCCGAAGTAGGCCATTGTCTATATTTCGCGTAAAAATTCTTCGGGGACGTAACATTCTCTCGCAAACATTGTGTTTGCGTCAAGTTTAACGTGACCACAAAAAACATTTTACGGACGAACGAATGCAATTTCTGATACGTTAGTATTCGGACCTTTCAATAGCAAACACTTCTTCGCAAACATGACATTTGCTACAACCGGTTTTTGCACGGATGACTATTTACAACGTGCACAAGTTTTACGATTACCACTACACTATCACTACACTCTTTAATATAAGAATAAAAAAATGTATTCGATTGTCTCACTTGATCAGAAAAAATCATTTTAACATGCTTCATGTATTTTGCATGCATGTATAACAATTTTTTATTTACTTTGTACCAATTTTATTACTTTAATATAGAAAAAAATTACACATATAAATTTATTATATATATAAATTTATTTTAAAAATTTTTACATGTCTTAAGAGAGTTTGATAACACAAGATAATCAAAAATATATCATTGATCAAACATGCCTATTAATATCAATCGGATTTAAAGTCCATACCGATTACGAGATAAAACTGACAAGAAAGAGGCGTGCACACATATAGGGGAAGATACATTGGCACATAAATCCCGTAATCAGTAGATTATCATTGTTACAAACAATGTTGCACTAGTTGTAAAAAAAAGTTTCTGCAAGCTTTTCACTGACCTATGAACAGTTGTTTTGAAAGAGATAATTGATTGTTATTAGTTCTATCATTTGTTTTATAGATAAATAAAGTGGTCCTATCACTTTTATGAATATCGCACGCTATTTCGCAAGACTATTATCATTCACAATACAATTATGAATAAATTAAATATTTCCACAATCACATGAATTAACATTAACATTAGGAAAAAAATGTTTACATTAAAAGATGTATTGTATTCATATATTAATTATGTGAGACAATTATATATACATACATACATAATATAATTTTATATACATACATATATATATATATATATATATATGTGTATATATGATTGTCACATAATTAATATATGAATCAATACATCTTCTAATGTATATATATATATATATATATGTGTGTGTCTGTGTGTGTGTGTGTGTGTGTGTGTGTGTGTGTGTGTGTGTGTGTGTGTGTGTGTGTGTGTGTATGCATATATATTTATAGTACGTGATGTTTTTTTTATATAACTCAAAATAAGAAAGACGAGATTATCCGAGAAATTCTTCAATTCTTATTAATGCACCTTCTTAAAACGATACTGAATACGCGTATAGAGTACAATGCTGATACAATGTTCTCAGAAGCAGTCAGCGTGACCGAGTACCATCGAACTGTACGTGACTAGTTCCAGGTTTAAGTCTTTATTATCAACTACTTGCGAGAAAGGAAACACACCGCATTCTTTTTAGCCTCCTCCGCATTGCATAGTTAACCTTATATATTTCTATTTGGCTTATATCTGTTTTAAAGTACTTATATAAATGAATAAAAATATGGTCACTTGAAATTTTATGATATCTTAAGTTACGAGATATATATATTATATGTAAAATGTCAAAAAAATTTTAAGATTTCTTCTCTTTTATTGGATTATGTACAAACAATTTAAGACGGATTCGATAAATCGTTCTTATCATGCTTTCAAACGATAGATGTTAGCAAGAGATATACTCTCATTTCCGTCTTTTGTAAATAAAGCGATAAGAGCGAATTTCTAGAATTATATTTGCGCAATTGTGAATTTGATCGGTGTTTATAATTATCTTTCTTCCAAAATATTTCCAATTTTTCGATTTAGTTTAATTGAACATATTTAGATTTCTAGATTTCATTATAAATACTATATTATTAGCGCTGTATGTATATTCGTGTGATATAAATTAGTATTGTTTAAGAATACTCTTATCGCACAAAAGATGCTCTTTAGGAAAGATAATTCTGTCTGTCAAAAACTTTATATTTCATTTTATCATCCATGTTCATCATAAATCTGTTATATTACTTTTTTTAATTATAAAATAATATCTCATATAACACTGAGTCAATTTATAACTAACGCGAACGTATATGCAGCCAAATTATCATGACTCAGCATGACACAGACGATACTGTTATCATGTCGTCAAGCGTTATTTCTCAAGGATCAGCCGCGCATTTGATTCGATTGTCGCGTTACATAACGCTTGTTTTTATTCAATTAAACTCATTAGACCCTCATTCTAATTTCATTATTCCCAAGATGATTTCATTAGCGGTGCATGCGAGCCAATCGAGCTGTCATATAGGTCGACACATATCGCACCGATGACGCAAATCGTATGATCGAGCAATGTAAATACATATGTATATCATGTGCTATCTTTTTCATAAGGCACCGATTGAGAGACGCTATCCATATTTTTCTGATTTCCTGGTCGCGCGAGTCAGGGTCGATAAACATGCAACACGATCGCAACATGGAAATTCAAGTGACATTGCAATTTTCATGTTTTATTTCTCGACCGGATATTGTAGAAACGTTATACGTTGACAGATAAGCGATAGGGAAATACGTGAAATGCTCTTCGAAAGTCACATTACCGCCGATATCTTTTTTTTCCCAAGTTCCTCTTATCACATTTACATTTGGTATTTTATAATATTCTGTTAACTGCGGAAGATTTATTATAGATCGTTAAAGAGGAAAATAAATGGTTTCAAATGAAGTTTGAGTTTTCACAATGAAATGAAATAATAAGAAGTGACGAGTTAAAATGCACTATGAAGCGAAATTACCTACTTGGAATATATACGATAACTCCCATCGTCGCCATTCAAGCTCATCGGAGAGCTTACAGTCTCGCGAAGAGTCGACTTAATCTTCTTCGATCTTACAGCGTTGAATTAATTAACGCCTCACGTGGCTCCTATTCTCATCAAATGTTAGGGAGGAGGGGGAGGGGGGAGGGAGGCATTCATCGGAAAGCAAAGTGCCTTGTCGTCGTGTAAACTGCTTCTCGCAAAGTCCGGGATCTTCGTAGCTTGGCGAAGTCCGTAGTAATGATGACGCGTGGACGAGATCGAGCTCAGCTTTTAAAGTCCGCGGCCAAGTGTTTAGCACTTCTATACACCAGATGTTTCCTTTCTCTCTTTCACAATAGCCGTACCTCGGCTTTGCCTCTCGCGCTAGCACATATTAATTATGGCCGGCTAATGGAAGCTAACGTGTTTTGGCTAACAAAATCAACACTTGGACGGCCTCCTCGTAGAACGTGACCGCACCGCACTTTTCTCCGGCAGGGACTACCGTCGTACATGCGCGCTATCGCTCACGGGACGAGGTGACTAAGAAAAGAAGACTCTGGTGAACAGAGGAATCCAACGATGCTGTTACGTACGTCATGCGTTACGTATACGAAAAAATTTCGCGTTAACTCACGTCAGAAGTGTCACATGTAATCGAGTGGCGATGCGACAACACGCGAGCGCCGAATCTGCAACTGGTAATACTATTATCGAACATTACGTTTCGCGATAACACAAACTTTAAACTCCGAAACTGTGCACAGATTTGTTGTTAATAGAATCGTCGTTATCTATATATACGCTCGTTCGTTGCGTACTCGATGTTTTTCGCGAGCGATTTCGGGCCGTTGTTGACGAACGGATAATCTGAGGAGTCACGGGGAAAATACGCGTAAATTGCCGCTGATGACCGCCGTAATCGGGATCACACTTGGGATCCACTTCACCAAAGTTGAAGAGAATTCCCCGCACGCCTTATTGCATTCGGAGCAACATGCGAGAGTCACGTAACGTAATGCAACGTGGAAAATGCACGCGGCGACGTCGTTCATGCGAGGGTCGTTAGGAATTCTTCGTGGCAGATAAGAAACCACCGCGGCAGCTTTTTCGTAGCGATTGGTTCTAAAGGAAACGAACGTGCAACACGCGACGATGGCTCGTCGATTCGGCCTGACAGCCGCGTTGAACTAGGTACTCGCGGCGCGGATCCGCGAGTCTGACCCTGCACGGGGCGTAACTACTCGTTCGAAGAGGCAGGCGACTAACGTCACTTTTCACTGCGGCATTGGACGGCGCACGGCCACGCGGTGGGAGCACCATTGCTGACTGCGCACTATAATTATAGTATACGTATTATAATTTCGTCGCGCCGTGTATACCACAGGCCGCGGTGTTTCATGAATCATTAGCGCGCTCGACGTCGGAATCGCTATTAGGTGCGTTTAGCGTGACGAAAAATCGATTCGACGATCATCGATCCGTTACCGATCATTGATCATCGATCTTCCTGGAATTTATTTATTTTGGACTTTATCCCCCCCTCCCGCAATGTCGACATAACGTAACTGTTCTTGAATGATGATTTTTGGAAACGTATGATGTACTGGGTTTTTTTGGTCATTATACAAGAGTCTCAAATTGCAACAGTAATCCCGCAGGGTTACGTAACGCATTTTTATGCACATGAAGTATCGTATCGTATTTCTATACAGAACGTTGTAATCAATCTACAACAGTATTTAGTTGGTAAAAAAAAGAATAATAACAACACATATCTTTATAGTTTTACATTCGATGCTGTGATCAGCGGCGATCTGCGATTAGCGGATTCTTTGGCGAAAATCTGAAAATGGCTACTCCTATAAACGAGCATCACCTGATAAACGAGTAAGAATATGCATGTGCGCATCCGCGCGATATGCAGTGCAACGCGCGATATGGTTCATGGTTCATTATAGCACGCGATAATTGTCGACTCGAAACTAAAATGTGCACCGTCATTCTTTATCTTGTTATCCTTTATCCTTTTAACTTGTAAATTCCAAGGCTACATGTAAATTCCTACAGAGGATTTATTATTTATTTAAACTTACTAACAAACTCTAATGAATAAAAACTGTGAGGAATATTTTAAGGAATAATATTTTAATCCTCATTATCCGTATGAAAATGTATGAAAATTATATGAAATTGTATGAAAATTAGACAAATAAATTCGTTACCCGCGTATCATCATATTGCTATTATTAGATCGTTCTGCGAGAATAAATGTCAATAAATTAACATTATTATGTAGTATTACTGCACGATGCATACAATGATTACGGTGCTCTCTCTCGCCGCTTGTAAATCCCTAAGCTAGGAAGCGACATTACAATGACATGAGGCAATGCCATTTCGCAAAGTTTTACATACAAAGTCGCAGCGCGTACAGAGCGCGCATATTAATATTTTCTCAGAAAGAAGGGAGCCGCCGCATTCATTTCGCCATACTTGTCAATTCGATTATGTGACTGCACAATAACCGGCAGTGAAAGAATGCGCCGTGTCTCGGCGGTGCCGATACCTATCGGCGCTTTATTTAGTATTAACGTATGTTACGCGCGAATGTAACGTGAGAGAGTTCGGCACGATAATCGCGCGACGTAAGAGCCCGAGGGAACGTAACTGCATAAGTATGCAGGCGGCGGTCATTTGTACTTTCACCGTCCGTCGTGGGTGTAAATCGCGATGTTGTTTCGCGTGCGTGCGTGTAATTATATCTCACCGTGGTGCGCGACGAATGGGTGGAGCGGGTAAAACCTCTGGCCACGTTAATAATCCTTATAGGCTGACAGACACTTGGCTCGTAATGCAAAATTGAGATATTAATTGGAACGATCGTTCGATTATTAATCGTTCGATAATTATTTGCCCGTAAATGTATGGTTCCTGTAATAACTGTTACACGCGCGAGCGCGTTTCATTCTGAAAACTCTGTGTGAAAGCGCGATATTTACGGACCGTTTCCATAAACATTATTAAGTTAAAGTCAAGCAAGATTTAATTATTGATAAATATTGATTTCGTTACTCTTTATAGATAAAAATAGAAAGAGAGAACTTGTTGAACGATAATTTCAACTCTAACACTCGCGTGATTCTTTCTATTTACAACGTGCTGATGCAGATATAAGCTAATGTTTTTATAGCTGAGTATTCATAACTGAATTTACATTGATATGATAAATTATTATATACATGATAAATTATAATATATATGTATATACAAGTGATTCCGATGAATTATTTAATTAATATTTTCAAGTCATGCTCGAGATAGCAATAGCGTGTTTTGTTTTTCACGCATCTCATGATAACATTTCTTACAGCTTCATTATTTTTAATTGTGTACAACAAAAAGTATCACTTTGTCAAGGATTAAAAACTACTCGCTATTGAAGACAGACAGATCTTTTTATTCCAGATAGTGGTTCGCAAAAATTGCATTACCATGACCTTATCGTGTAAACTATGATGTAAGGATACTCTAAAGAACTTACGTTTCGCGTGATAGAGCGGAAAATTTATTTAGAGCTGAAGTATTTTCGCGCGAAGTGATGGAGAACTGGACGAATTCATGCGGAACATTTCTGAAGAAAAGGTTCCCTTTTTATCCTTTTTTTAATAACGACGCGACGACTCTTGAGGACATCTCGGGCAGTACATTTCAGAAGTTAATTAAAGAACTAGTAAAAGAGTCTTTTAAGTCTCGCCGAGGTCACGCGGCGCATGACTAAGCATTTCAAATATGGACGCGATATCTGTTCGCCAACATCACCGAGTGATAATAAAGAACATACGGTCGTGCACGAAACTATTTATAACCGTGTGTGGTTTCCGAGTTGAGTCGGAGTGCCGGCGCAATGTTTTTATCCAGGATTTTGTTTTGGGGAAAGCACACTTCTCGCATCTCTACGGAGGGACAATCGCATATGGAGAAATAGGAGAGAAATAATGAAAAGAGTTATCTTATACCTTTCGATCTAAACTGGAAAGAATGCTTTATCTTCAATATTAATAAACATGAAATAAACGTGAATAATATTGCACCGCTTCTGTATCGATAATACCAATCCATTCAAGGCAACGCGAATAACATTCCTGGTTCCACTCCTATAGTTAAATTGCACGCGTTTCTTAGAATCATGCAAATGGAACATATGGGGAAAAAAGGCTCTCGACTTGCCCGAAGCGATAATTACTTCCAGCCTGAAATTACTCGATACGTAATCGATTGAAATATCGTGGGTGCAACATCTGCGTGACGTACGCGGTGGAATGAAGCAGCAGCCGACACTTATTATGACGGATAGAGCTAATACTTGAAAAAGTTACATCGAATATTCGATTATGAAGCTTGCACATGTGCATACGCCAATATATTTATATATGTGCGAAAATAAAACAATGTTATGAAAATAGCAACAGCCAAGCATCTCCGCGTGATGGAGCATCGTTCTCGAAGACGCCGATAATCGTCTGCGACTCGTATGGCCAAGTGACAGATTGGCGGTTTTATTCGTCACGAACGTGACTCGAAGCTGAGTAGCGAGCTTTGAGTTATATATTATATTGAGTTATAGTTATTATTGTATAAAGAAACGTTGCAATCGTTGACAGTGATAAAGTTTGCATTTACAGAGTCGCCAACGAAATCATAGCCGGTTGTTTTTTTTCTGCATACAATCTCTAAACGTTTACGTGAATCAGATGATCTCATGCTTGTTTATACTCGTACGATGGTCAATTATTCTGTAATTATTCTATAATTATTCTTTCAGTTTCACAGATTTGAAATTCTAATGAAATATGAAAAATATATAATTTTTATATAATAAACTAATTTATATTATTTACGAAATACTGTTTTAATAAAGAGATAAATTGCTCGGAAGTTTCCCTAATACAGTCTTCTAGATATAATTTGCTGCATCTTTCTAAATATTTTAAATTAAATAAATCTCTGGTCACGCACTACGTGTATATACATACATATGTGTTCTTTCTCTTATTTCGCTCTATAAATAAGAATCTATAATATATATTTATCGTGGAAAATGAACTTTATTATCTGAAGACATTTTTTTATTATATTATATTATTTATTATATAATATTATAATATAAATTATTTTCTCGTATCATGTTGTGCCATCATAGACTCTAAATAGCATCATATGCATACTTTTATACGTTCTCAATCATCCATCTTGCTTGACGTAGTAATCCAAAAATATTTGACGTTCAATCAGATCCAAGGACGATACGCGACGCAGCGCAACATTGTTGCGACGACGAATACCATACTTCCGAATTCCGGGCGCGATTTTACACGACAGCAAATAAACACGAGTCGAGCGAGCGACAGCAAGCAGGTAAGCGGATTTGCAGAACCGCCGTCACAAACCCGAGCTACAAAGAAGCTTTGCAAAAATCACAGGCGGTAGCGACTCGAAAGCCGGTTGCGAGAGCAGTACCCTCGGTCAGGGTCAACGAGTGTAAGTGAGCACGAAGGTAGATCAACGTCGATGTCGACTCATGTGTCGGTTCTAAAAGCCGGCAATGAACCAAGTGTTAGCGCATCGCGCTATCCCATTGTCGTCATGGTCGTCGTCGGGAAACCATATCAGAACGTAGGAATGATAATGCACGGTAATATCAGTTCTGCGATACGGCAATTCTAAACTCGAGCAATGAAAACCGTAACGGAAGCCGTGACACAACGACGCGGTAAGCTGATATTCAAATCAGACCTGACTGGAGTATAAGCGCGCGAAATGGTGCAACTAAATCGACCAGGCAAATGGATGTAAAATAAAATGAATTTAATGCGGTTGCATATATCGGATCGCAGAGAAATCTCCAGAGAATCGAAAATCCCCTGAAACCGGTGACTCGTTCCGAATGACTCGTTTGCTCGCTCGTCAGACCGAAGCGAACTCCAAGTCGCAAGAGCGTGTCAATGGGATAATGTAATGATTAATGTAGACGAAGGAAAGATATATCACGTTTTTACTTAAATAGCCGAGCAATATTATAAACGAATTACTTTTGTCTACGTATATTATAGCACATTAGCTCTTTAATAAATAGTCAATGAAAAGATCAATAAAATAGACAGATTACCCTTATAAAAATTTTTCACCGCTTTTACACCTCATATAGGTCGTTTTTAGCCCGTTTTTAGCCCGTTTTATCATTTTTATGTCCGTTTCTTGCACTCTCAAGCACGCTTAGTCTATTGCGAAAGAGCATGACGAGTATACGTGAGTATGTGTATGAGTATTTTTTAGTGGATTGTCCGTTTTTAACACTCGTTTTTCAGTCGATGAGTGACAATACGTTAATACGTTCCTTTTTTACTCACAAAGATGAGGACGAAGTAAGTCGTCCGTTTTCAATACTCAATTTTCCGTTGATGAGTAACAACACGTTAGTACGTTTCTTTTTTACTCACAAGAAAATATCCGCGGATTGTCTCTAAATTGAAGTACATTTATTCTACAAACTTAAAAATATGTCCACGAATTTTTATAATTTATATAAATTTATATAAATGTTTTAAACTACTATAAATAAATGAACAATTATAATGATCGATTATTTGATTATTTTATTTCAAAAGCTACGTTCCAATATTCATTGTAAATATTGAAAATCTATAGTTTACGTCACATACACTATAGATTTTCAGTACTTGCAGTGAATATCGAAACGCAGCCAAAATGTGCTATGTGAGTATTTATGAGTGCTAAACGAGTATTTTTTGCTCGTAGCTAAATGTACGTTTTTACATCTCAAATTTACACACAGCACGTATTTACCACTCAAAAATACTCATAAGAATACGTTATTACCACTCGGATATACTCGTACGCAATCCGTTTTAACCACTCATTTTTACGGAAAATTGCCCCTTTGCGCCCTAAAAACGGATCATACTCATTGAATCAAATGTACGTTTTTACCACTCAAACTGACCGTTTTCGTCGGTCAAAAACGGGCCAAAAACGGTGAAAAATTTTTATAAGGATATTTAGATTAACCCGATTCCTGAAACGCTTTTTTCAGCACCTCATTCCTGAAACGGTGGGTCGAAAAAACCTGACACATTATAAAACAATTAAATTTTATGAAAAAAATCTGAAAAAAATCACATATCATCTATAAACCTGCTGCTTTACGATCGAGTAGTTAAGAATGTTATTAAATGTATTTAAATAAATTTTGTATAATAATCAAAGAAACTCATCAAAAGTGCAGGACTTGGTTTAAAAAATTATAACTCTGTGAAAAATTAATGAAACTAAATAAATTAAAAAATAATTAATAAATTACAATTGAAATTTTAACCTGAGTCGAATCGACACTAGGTTTCAGGAATCGGGTTAATTATTGTAAAATATTATTAACGCATACCGTTTTTTGTTTGCTCACGTTTTTTGTTATATGGAATATAGCGCGATAATTCTGTTACATAACTGCAAACATTTGGCATAAATGAAATCATTTAGAGGTTGCTTTTTTACGGCAGCTCGCTGCTTGGCTCGAATCTCATGCCGAGGTAGGCGAATTCTTGAACGTGCGATTTCATAGCTGTAATGTGAGTAGCTACAATTTCTATTGCAAGATAACGCTGCACGAAGCAACGTTGCACTGTTTCTTCCTGGATTCATCGAGCACACCGAAAGCTTTTTTTACGTAATTGGTTGCGGGAATATTTAATGTGTAGTTTAAACACTTATGAACGTATGAACACTTTGTATTTTACCACGTTACATCGTCGTTGAGTGATAACAAAAATTACCTGCAGTATCGTTAAATACTGAACTAAACATTTTCAATCCAAAAAGAAGGGTATTATTTGACGACAAACTATATAATGTCTTTATTTGTATTCACGATCATTCGTTTCGATTATTGGTTTTGGTCCTTTTCAAGTGAGGTATAGTTTTTCATACAACAGTGTTACATACTAAAAAGAAAGGTTACATTTTTAAAAAAGGTGTTACATTTTTAAAAACAACGTTACAATTTTGTAATATATTAATTTGCAACTTACAAAGACTGTGCGTCAAATAGAGTCAAAATATAAAATAATAAATAAAAAAAACAGTCTGTGCAAGTGTAGAAAAACGTGTCAAAAATTCGTGAAGGCACGAAAGAGACTGAGCGGTAATAATTTCAACCGTCTTCTAAGTCCCGAACAAATTTAGAGTATGCAAAAAATAAATAAATAAATAGTTGAAACGTATAAGTATGTTAAATGATAAATAAATAGATACAAGCCAATATAATATGTATTAGATGAATAAATAGATAAAATATGCATATGTTAGATGATAAAAGAATAGATAAAGGTATAAATAAAAATATAAGTAAAAGTGTAACTAAAATCAAATAATGCTTATGAGGCGTAATCGCAGTTATGTTTTCAGTGTCATTTTGTAAGTTAATAACCGAATTGTATTCCTTAATAAACAGCATTTCTGCTATCTCTCTTTTTTTGATATGTCTTTCCTTATATAAAATTTTAGGGTTTTGTCAGTCAAATTCATGTGCGTAAGATATTCCATGTTTGCTTACAACTGAGTGGTTAGATTTGTGTTTCTTAATGTCATTTTGATGCTCTTTTAGCCGTGTTTTTAAATGTTTGTCTGTCCTATGTAACAAGCATTACAAAGTATGCAATCTATTTTATAAACAAGCTCTGTCTGTTTTAATAAGTTCAGTGTCTCTTTACCCTTTTTAACTATACAGTTTAATTTCTTAGGGATCGCGAACAAAACATTAAAACTGATATTCCTCAATACCCTTTCAACAGAGGCGTATCATGAGTATGACAGGTATGGTACGTGCCCCGGGCGCCATTTGAACGGGGGCGCCAATGGCATCGCGCTACAAAGTTTTTATTAATATACTAGTATTTCATCAAGCAGATGCACGAATAAAATATGTAAATGTGTGTGTGTGTTGTAAATAACTTTAGATACCTAAGGATTTTAAGGTAGTAGCAACAAAATAATTATTTTAAAATTGTTCCATTCAATAAAATGATTTATTTTGTTTATTTTCCAGCAACAGTATAAATTATTTTATTATTAAGCCAATTAAAGATTTCGAAAAAATGCAATTTCTTTGACAATAGAAAAATATATTTTCGATAAAATTGTATGCTGAAAATAACGTGGTTTCTTTAATTTTTTAAAATAAACTGAGTGCAGAAAGAAAAGAAACTGACAAAACTGACGTCATAGATCAATTTTCAACAGCAAAAGCAAGGAAGGTGCATATTTATAATTTTTATGTAATGCCATAATGTAATGTAATGTAATGTTAAATAAAAGATTAACGACCTTTTTGAGCTGATATTATGATAAAAAAGATAAATACTAGATATTTGGATAAGGGCGCAATATCAGTTTTGCCATAGGAGTTATTTTCTTTAGATACGCCTCTGCCTTTCAATATTTTCATCATATTTTTTGGTATACGGGATAGATATACATTTTTTTGCACTAAAATTTTTATCTTTATTATTAATGCCATTGTTGTTTTTTTTTTGCTGCTGTAATTGTTTTAGTCTTAGTTTAATTTGTATGTGTCGGATAACTGTTGTTTCTAAGGATATCTTTAACTGTGTTAATATTTATACTGTGAAATTTTTTATCAGATAACAAAATAACTCTGTCGACTAGATTTGTGATTGTGTTTTTCTTATATCTAAGCGGGTGATTGGAAAAGAAATTAATATAGCGTCCCGAGAAAGTCGGTTTACGGTACCAATTTGTTATTAACTTGTTACTTTCTCTATATACTATTGTGTCTAAAAAAGGTAATGAGCAATCTCTTTCTGTCTCATGTGTGAACTTTAATCGGGGGTGGTAACTATTAAAGATTTCAAGAGTCGTGTGGATTTCAGTTGCAGGAACTTTTACTATCATAAAAATGTCGCCGACATATCTATAAAAAACTGTGATATCAAAATCTAAAAGGCTCAAACAATAAGTCTCTAAATCGTTCATTATTAAATCGGCCAAAATGGGGGAAAGTGGAGATCGGATTGAGCTGCCGAAAATTTGTTCATAGAACAACTCCCCAAAACCAAAACTCGTAGAAGACAAGACCAAATCAATCGCATATAGGAACTGTTGCAAATTAAATTTTGTTACTTTCGAGATGTGGTCCCAACGTGTCTCAATTGCTTTTAAGATTAAGTTCCTTAGGTATCAAACAAACCTAGGTATGTTGTTAAATAAAGCTGTGACGTCAAGAGATAAAAGAATTTCGTTATTTTGAATATATTTTTTATGTTTTCTGCAAAGGTCCAACTGTCTTTAATGTGAGATTTTGGTTTCGGGACCGATTGCTCCAAGATTTCATGTAAAAACCTCGCTATATTGTAACGGACTCCCTGCAGATACAATAATGCGCAAGAGAAATCCGTTCTTGTGCAATTTTCGGCAGTCCATAGCATCTCGGTAAGTTGCCATTTGTACATTTTAATGATTTATAAGTGTCAATGACACATAAACATTTTCAAATTACTTCTTTCGCGTCGCTTTTAGTTCTAGAGTCTTCGATTCATTTTCTCATTTTATCAAAATTATTACATGACAATATGCTTTTGAACACAAATTGTATTAATTATTTCGATTATTTTAAACGTCGAAACTAAACTTCCTCATTAGAAATAAAAACGGCAATTGCGAGTACAAACTTTTGGAAATAACTGAAGATTGTATCTGCTCATTGCCATTATACTCTTCACTCTGACTGCAATCTAACATTATTAACCGAGATTAAGTATGGATGTTGCAATAATGTTAATTCGATTCGATTTGGATGATAATAGACGCAATCTCCTCCGCGCGTAGTCGATGCGCGCTGAATGTCACCTGCGAAGACAAAATCGAAATAAATCGTTGGTGCTCTTCGGGTGAATCAATTTCATTCTATTATTACGATCGGGCTGACGAGATGCAACAGCAAAAGAAGGGAGATGACTCACTTTGACCGAGTACGTGTGCGACATACACGCGCGTGTGTGTGCGCACGTGCGCGTTCTCGGTTCCGCGCTCGCGAAGAGAGGAAGGCGAGAGTCGTTGCAACGATCACTGGCTGCAATCGCTGCTTCTCTCCTTCATTACTCATCGCCTAAGTGAATGATGCAAATCATGTTCCGGGCAAACAGTCGCGTTTACATGCATACGCGAAAGAGACTTGTGCGCGTTTACGTTAAACGCGTATGCGTTTCTCTTTTTTCTCGCGTTGGCGTAGAACAGTGGTTCCCAATGCACGTCGACTCGAATTCTTTCGCGTGTAACACACACTTGCGACAATGAAGTCAATTCCGCGCGAGAAGTGAGCGTAAATCTAATTCCTTAGATTGAAGTTTCCACCGCTTGATTTTATTCCTCTCTCTATCTCGCGGAAATTGATATTTCAAAATAATATTTACATTTTATTTTTCTCGCGTAAGCAATTCATCGACTGTTATTGTAAAATATAAATTAAAGCGGATATGTCTATACAGAGTATTTCCAAAATGTTTGACGTGCAAGTTGGGAATCGCTGATATAAAAGACTTGCATAACACGCATCGTAACTGTCTCTCTGGATCAGCTGACGCGTATAATCGTTTCGATGAAGTACCATCTTTTCCTTCGTACTCATTATACACGACGCGTAATTAAATACGATTGTAACCAATATTTGAGAAACGGCAGTCGACAGTGTGTTACACACGGGCTGTGCCAGAGCACTAGCGTTATTTATCTTTTATCTTTTTATTCTGCAGCCTTAAACATATTTCTTAATTTTATCTTGCTGTTATCTTGGTTATACAAAACCGCTAGAAAATACACGTAGTCATGACTCTAAAAATATAAAAATTCTATATAATTAGTTACTTTGTCACTACATTGTTTATATCTTAAATAGTTGATTTGATTTGGTCTCTTTAAAATTGAATTAAATCGAATTAAGTTTTTCATCTGACAATAAGCACACGAGTCATCTCGCAACGATAATACATGCCTCGAAATTGTTTATAAGGCGGACCCGTTTATAAACCGTCCGTCGATAAACCAAACAAATTAAAGGTCTCGATAATAGACAGTCTTACCATTGATACGATTGAGTGCCGTGGAGATATCCAGACCCATTCTTCGAATTAGTGGAGTAATAAAGTCACATTTGAAATTTCACGCGATAAATCGCTTTCAAGGATTCGCACTTTATCTTCAATTGTTATCATTATCCCCGAATATATTAAAGCATACATATGGCAACCAGATATCTCGCTTTTTTTAGATAATAAACGTCTTGATTGCATACTTAATCCTGACTACAAATTTTAATCTTCGTTATAGATTCCATGTAAAAGAAGAATGATTTTCTTAAACATTTTTCAAATAAAATAATTCTATCTTTTTTTTCTATCTTTTTAATTTATCCTTCGATAAACCAAGTATTCTTAAATTTGTTTATTGTATTTGTTTACTCACTTACTGTAACGGTTTTCTTATTTTATAATGCGAGGTTACCACATTACCATTCTCTCGCTTTCACAAGTTAAACATCTGATTACCATCACGCCACACATGATCGCGTAGCACGTGTAGGTTTAAACGCCAGTCGCGATATTGCTCCAAAGTTGTCGATTCATGTGCCATGAATATTTACAAACGGTGGCTCACGTTCGTCGTATTACGAACTTTGTTTTTCTCACATAACGTTAATTCATTTAATCAAACGTTCGCAAGCCGTTCACGCCTACAAGGGCAAGGAAGCGAATAGTTGCAATATTTTCCGAGGACGCGGTCCCACGGGATGATCGATTATAGTTCGCAAATGACATATGAAATTGTGCTTTTGTCACTGTGCCGAAAAGATCCCGTCGAGTGGAGAGGTGTGTAAATGCGGCCCGTGTAATCCGCTCGATTCAGCTATTAGAGTAGATAGTACTTAAGATATTCCAAAAATCCCACATTTTCTTAATACTCAAAATGTAAAATAAAGTAATTTACTCTCCACGTTAAATGCAAATAGTTTTTTAATTCTTTAAATTCGCAAACGATGACGAAACCAGAAGACATCGGGCAGACTGAAAATCGAAAATCTATCCTTAATCAAAAAGGAAGCAGTGGCATATGCGGAAAGATGGACTGCGTTTCTGGAATCGCATTTCGGAATCATATCGCGATTTTGTTATATAAAAGACAAGTCAATGTTATTTTCGATACGCTCTATTGTTCATTCACGTAAATATTCCAAGAAAAACAAACGGTTGAAGGTCGTAAAATTTATTGCATCCACAGTCGAAGGTCACGTGGTTTACTGCGCACGATGCACGAGTGTGTGGGGACAGACGGAACGTCGGAAATATTTAAAATAGCGATTAATCATGTCAAATGAAAATCATACTTTATACAACGCCGCTTCTGTCGTCCGTCGTATTTCACCGTTATCCGTTACGATCGTCACGCATTTTTCGAACAAACACGCTCGTGCTGGTCCGAATTCCGAACAAGGCTCGAGTATCCAATATTCACGTGCCTGTCTGTGGCCAACGGTTTAAAACAAACTGTGTGCAATGCTGATTGGAATTTCCACGATTCTCGCGAACATATCCGTTCGCTTGACCCAAGATCTCGATTTTCGCAACGCGTGACCCTTTTCCGCGAAAACGCGTGCGGAAAATCGCAGGATGTAGCGTGTCTTTGGGAGTGCTTAGCGAACGAGCCGCGCTCGAAGGCGTTCGAGTGTCCCGTTTGGTCACTATCGCGAACGAAGTTTCTATCATGCGTCCTGTCTTCGTACGCGATACGGTACGTTAATAAGCGAAAACGTATTAAATCGCAAATCAAGAAAAAAAAACATGAACAAAAGTAATTTGGAATATTCTTTTTTTTTGCTTTGTTTATTCTCAGTTTGTCGAAGATGTATAATGCATCTGGGACGCGCGAGTCACGTGTCGCACCACTCTACCATTTGAATGTTTCTAGTTTAGAGTATGTTGCGCGTGGTGATGACGAAGATGATAATAATCGGACACACCGTGTTCCCGGCAGCGATGTCGCGCGCGTGTCGCGAAACTTCAGGCGACGGCACGTTACTGGAAACTGGGCGCCTATCGTCTCGCACGGCGACGATATGTTTCTCTTCTTCCTCTTTCCTTTACTGGTACCGAGCACCTACACTTAGGTATCTCACGCGTGCATGGGCAGCTGTGCGTATCACCCACACACACACGCTTACGTATGCACGTTCTCGTGGCGAATGACGACGTGAGTCTGATAACGCGGGAATACGATTACAGCTCGCACTGATGATGCGGTTTACGCTCTTTAGTGATTATCTACTATATTTTCATTTTATTATCTACGTTGAAGGACGTAGCGCTTTCGATATGATTGTGAGGAGACCTTAAATGATGATTGCCAATCTATTTTTCATATTGACGATAAATAAATCTGATTCAGAGAGGACACGACAGAACGATTAAAGTGAATACGTGAGATAATTATCAAAACCGTTGTAATAAGAAATAGTATTCGTTTAAAACAGTTAAACAATTCATGGATTTCACTGACACGAGGGCATTGCCACAGGAAGGAAAAATGATAAAGCGCCTCTTACAAGTTTGACTGCTATTGTATGGAAATATGAGAAATCGGTGTCGCAATAATTGCATCATTATTAACACATACAATATTAAATTTAACATACCAGTGTATTTAATATGAAGAAAATGTCTATTATGTATTTATTATATTATATACTTTCGATATATATATATATATATATATATATATATATATATATACATATATATGTATATAATATATTAATAACGTATAAAAATACGTTATGGATAATAAATAACTCTAGGTTTATATGATTATATATTTACGTGAAATTTAAAAACATTTTAAATATGTAATACAGACAGTTTTCTATATTGCCGATTTAATCTTTTATCATGTTTATAGTCGTGTCATGAACAAAGGTGCTTTGAGAATAACACGAAACTCAGCGCGATACGGGATGACTCAGCGTTTATAGATTAGTGTCAGTTGCGCGTGTGCGATAGGAAATCTTTTATACAGCGCGAAGTTAAAACAGTCATAACAAAAAAATATTCGCATTGTTTTGATCTGTACGTTAAAATAATACGGCGAATTATATTATATAATTATTATAATATAAATATTTCCAGATTAGTATGTCTCCAAATAACGTATACCATGCAACAAATTAATTTTGTATATAATAAACATACACACACACAGAAGTGTATGTGTGTGTGTGTGTGTGTAAACAAATAATAATAAATAATAATTATATATAATAAATAATTATTACACATAATCATAAATAATTATCATAAATAATAATATTAATATTATAATATTAAAAGTATTATTATATAAAACTGTTGAAAACAACATTTTTAGAAAGACTAGATTTTTTAATGATTTATTTCTTTGCTGTCTCTTTCTTTACTATGGAATTCAGAAAATCGTGCTTCCGCGAACGTATTATGTAAACACGTATGAAGACCTAAGTAATATTATCTCTTGTGACTATCACATAAATACACAATCTCTTAGTGAAGAAAACGTGTTCTGCTTTGTGTCATTTTTTTCTTTCTCTCCATTGTACAATACAATGCCATACCACTCGATTTCGTTCGCGTCCTTTAAAATACCAACTGACAAAAACCAGACGCTAATATCTTTCGCTATATTTTACTTTCAAAATTTGAACACATTTTTAAAAGTCAACAAAGATATTTGACCCGAAATTATCAATAAAACTTTTTAAATGATCGCCGAAGTCAAAGACACAAAATAAAAAGTTTTCAATATTGTCAGTTTTTGCTTGTAAGTAAAGTCTACGAAAAATCTAAATAAATCAGTCCTATTTTATAATTTTAATTCACCTTGTCACATGTTACTCTATAATTAAGTCCAAAACACTGAAACGATAGAAAATATATACTTATAATTTTATTCCGAGAAATAACCGTAACGTATTTAACAATAAAAAGTACGTTATAGCTTCAAGTTTCATAATATTGTTGTTGCAAATCAATAGCATTTCATACAATGAGTTGTTCGAAAATAATGATGTGTGTGATAATGAAACGTTTGCGATTTTATTTAATTATTTGATTTGTATACAAAGAGTTAAATGTTATTTTTCCCCATGTATAGGCGAGTAAAATAATATTAATATATTGATATAGCTCAATTATAAAAATGATAAGTGAAAAACTCAGGTTTCAAGTTTCGATTTGATCATAATATAAGATATAATACATTCTACATATACTATAGCATAAAATCTCAACACGCGAATAAAGTCTCAATCTCATTTGAAAACCAATTTGAATGCAAATACGTTTTATTGAAAAATAAATATTCGTTCAACTACAATATAAATTTACATATTGTCTGATGCAGCTTCAGTGGATCTTATTATATAAATAATGGAAATTATTGATATGATTATATTAATTTTATACATATACATACAGGGTTGGGCAAAAGTCCGGAAACGGTCAAATATCTTGAAAAGGATCAACTATAGCGAAAAATATGTAAGTAGCAAAGTTGTAGGGCTTAATAAAATGTACCTAATGATGGCTAAAAATTTGACTTTGGGTGGAGGACGAAGATCATATGAAGGTCAAATTGAATTTTTTAAATGGAACTGCCTACTTTTTATTGCATATTCTTGTAGCTTATCTCAAGAGCTTTCCAAAACACTATAATAAAGTATTTTTTTATGAAGTATTTTCCGAGTTATAAAGCTTGAAATAATTTCTTAATTTTACATAAACTGTAAAATATCTCGTAAAATATTTACTTTTCGATGACCTTATCTCAATACTTTTATGCACAGAATAATGAGAGGAATCAATTGGTGTAAAGAAAACACATAGTTGTTTTTAAGAAAAAATATGTAATTGTTAGTTACAAATTGCATATTTTTTCTTAAAAACAACTATGTGTTTTCTTGACACCAATTGGTTCCTCTCATTATTCTGTGCATAAAAGTATTGAGGTAAGGTCATCGAAAAGTAAATATTTTACGAGATATTTACAGTTTATGTAAAATTATGAAATTATTTCAAGCTTTATAACTCGGAAAATACTTAACAAAAAAATACTTTATTATAGTGTTTTGGAAAGGTCTCGAGATAAGCTATAAGAATATGCAATAAAAAGTAGGCAGTTCCATTTAAAAAATTCAATTTGACTTTTATATGATCTTCGTCCTCCACTCAAAGTAAAATTTTTAGTCATCATTAGGTACATTTTTTTAAGCCCTACAACTTTGCTATTTACAATTTTTCGCTATAGTTGATCCTTTTCGAGATATTTGACCGTTTCCGGACTTTTGCCCAACCCTGTATATGTATATAATATTAGAATATAATTATTGTGAAACAACTCTTTAAATATTTTTATTTAAAAATAAACTTTATCAAGAAACACGATCACGCCAAGTTACGCAGAAAAATGGCGAGTGGTAAACTATTTATTTTTATTAAACTACCACAGATTATCTCATTTCAATAACGAATCGATTAATTTTGCAGTAGATTTAATCAACAATCGGTTTTCAATTACATAACGAAAATATATTTATTTTTGCTTTACGTGCCTCAGAAGAGACAAAAAGAATACTATCGTCTATAATCTGTAGATAACAATTTTATTAAAAAATTGAAGACAACATTTATAAATTAATCCTACACGAACATTACGAATGTACGAAAATTTGGCTTTAAATTGCTTTAAAATCGCCAAAATTTCTAAACAATTCTTTTGTAGAGTTGTAATAGATTCGTAGTAGTAGATCTTCCCTGGAAAATTTATCAATTTATAACTCACTCAAAGAGAGAGAGAGAGAATTCCTGTTAAAAACTCGAATTTTATTCGCCCTCATTTCGATCGTTTAAAGTTCAAATGGTTCTCTTTCCTTTTTCGACCATAAATTTTCTATCTCCAGTAGGACGAAGGACATGATGGTTCGTCACTATTAAACAAAAGAACGGAAAAATCCGAAGATGCGCAACGCGCATGCGCGCGCCGGTCCTCGACGTAGCTGATTCGTCGAGAAACGGCGTTCGGCGCGGCGGCGGCGGCGGAGAGAACTAGGAAGCCGAGGACAGGCAAAGTACGGCCAGTTGACTTCGACGTCACGAACTGCTCGGCTCTTTCTTACGTAGTAAGGATTGTATTTCAGTTTCCGACACCGGTTCTGCTGATTACTCTCGTCTCGCATTGCAAGGACACGGAGAAAGAACACGAGGGAACATTCCTACCAGGTGCTATCAAGAGCAACACGAGGTACGTGAGCCAGCAAGAGAGCAGCGGTGCGTTTCACCGCGGCCATGTTAGCCCGGCAGCAGTGGTTGTTTTATTATCGACCGTCCGCCACGTGATATGGCGTCGTAATTATATGCGCTAAGCGCAGGATATCGGTTCGTCGACGGTGATTTCCTCTGCTGATAGAAACTAGTTTTCTGTGCGAAGTACAGCGCAAGGATACGACCCGTTTGCAAAGTACGCGGTAACTTGATTTATACGCGATCGTGATCTAACATGTTGCTCGAGAAAGCCCGCGCTTTTTTTCTTCTATTCACGAAGTTCGCCGATGGCAACAAAGTGTGCCGTAGAATTTTTGAAGGACTTTCGATGAATGCCCATTTTTTTCCGTCGCTTATTCTATTGTAAACATTCTGAAACGAGCGAGAACAAAATGTAGGGCATATCAGTGATTTTTCATGGCGACGAAGCTATAAATTATTTGTTTCAAGTCGAGATGTAGAAAAAATCAAAATGAATTAAATGGGAATATAAAATAATTGACTCGTGATCTTGATATGATTTGATTAGAAATGTATATAGTATATGTGTATTGTTGTGTTAGAGAGAGAGAGAGAGAGAGAGAGAGAGAGAGAAAGAATAGAAAAGAATAGAATAGAATATTTGAGGCATATATACATTTAAAATAGAATTTAAAGAATTTAAAGATTTTTGTATCATGTTTATTTGCTAGTCGACTCATTCTTATCTGTTAGCTGAAATATCTCCTTCCTGTTCTATTTTTATTTCTTCAATATATTACTAAATTGCATATTGCTAAATAAAAACTGATGCATGCAAAAAGCAAGCAGTGAGACTTCTTAAACATTAATGTGAAATTAATTATGTGGTATAGTAATGTTAAATTAATTATTGTATAATATCTATTGCTAAACGGTTTATTATATTATTGAATATATTTTATTGAATAGTTATATTTAAAAAGAAATTTACTTAGAAAGTATTGTTATATGTAATTTTTTATAATTTTGTAATATTTGTACATTATTGGTTGGGTCAAATTTTAACAGAATGTTACATTGTAAATATACATATAAATTTAAATTGTAAATGTGCTACTCTATGAATAAATTGTCTTTGATTTTAGTAGGTAATGTTAGAATTATCTCTCATTTTAATGTATTCACAGATTTATCAATTATCTTTAATTATACATTTATTATTTAGTTAAATTATTTGTGATCTTAGATGTTTGTTATAATAAGATTTGTATTAAACAATAATTCATATCTTATTTTAGTTTTAAAAAAGAATCAAGCAAGCAAAATTATACGTGTATTATTAATATAAAAAGTTTCTGTTTAATTATGTATTAAGTATATTTTTTCATTATACATGAGATGTATATTTATAAACTATACATATGTGTATGTAATGCAATGTATTGCTATAGGTAAAAATGACTGAAGAACAGTGGGGGCTTGATGACGGCATGGACTTTTCTCAGGCGCCAGTGAATACGTCTTCCGTAAGAAAATATTTTTTTATACAATGAAAATATAAAAATAAATAATAATAAAATAGTCATTAATATTAACATTATATTTTAATAGTTTGAAGAAGGACGCGCGCCTTGCCGCGGTAAAGGACGTGGCGCAAATCTGTACCAGAACAACAACAGCACAGATTACAGTATTGGAAGCAATAAAAATGACTCCTATAACGACAAACAAACAAATGACTATGAGGGAAGCTACGATAATAACGAAGATCGTGAAAATAATAGATATAATCGTGATAATAGTAATAGATTTGGAGGAAACAACAGACAAGGCAATGATAGATCGCGTTATGGAAATGACAAAGGTGATCGAAAGTGGCAAGACAATAGAGATAGAAACAGTGGTAGGCGAAACAGGAATGATAATGACGGCGAAACTGAAGATAATAACTATAACGGAAGTTATCAAAACGATAGAAGGGACAAGCCTAGGAGAGATAATAATAGAGATGATAATAGAGGAAGAAGTGGCGGTGGTTACGGTAGAAAGAGGGATGATGATGATAATGGTGGTTACGGTAGAAAGAGGGATGACGATGATGATAATGGTGGTTACAACGATTCTAAAGATAGAGGACACAGAAGAAATGATGGTGAGTCTAGAGAAGGCAAAGATGAGCAAAAGAAAAGAGAGATATACATTCCACCGGAAGAACCTGATGATGAAAATTTCTTATTTGGAAACGATGTATCAATGGGAATAAATTTCAATAAATATGATGATATTGAAGTAAAAGTGTCCGGTGAGAATGCACCGCGTCCGATACAATCTTTCGATAATTCCGGCCTCAGAAGTATTCTGTTGGAAAATATCAAGAAGTCAGGTTATACAAAGCCCACGCCTGTTCAAAAATACGCCATTCCAATTATAATGAGCGGCCGTGATTTGATGGCTTGCGCGCAAACAGGTTCGGGCAAAACTGCGGCATTTGTAGTTCCTATCGTACATACTCTGTTGGAAAGCCCGAGAGATTTAATTAAAACTGCTACTTCCTGCGAACCACATGTGATTATCATATCGCCCACACGCGAGCTTACCTCACAAATTCATCAACAAGTGAAGAAATTTTCTTTAGGCTCTATCCTACGTGCTGAACTTGCTTACGGAGGTACATCAGTTATGCATCAAACAAATAGAGTGCTCAACGGCTGTAATATTTTAGTCGCAACTCCAGGCAGATTATTAGATTTTATGGGACGAGGCAAGATCAAACTTTCTTCCTTACGTTTTCTTGTGCTGGATGAAGCTGACAGAATGTTGGATATGGGTTTCCTGCCCGATATTGAAAAGATTATAGATCATGACACAATGGTACCTGCAGAAGAGAGACAGACGCTCATGTTCTCCGCTACTTTTCCAAATGAGATACAAGAACTCGCCAGTCGATTTTTACGAAATTACTTGTTCCTCGCAGTTGGGATTGTAGGTGGTGCTTGCACTGACGTAGAACAGAACTTTTATCAAGCATCTGGTCAGTCTGACAAGCGAAAATTACTGAAAGAACTGATAGAAAAACAGAGTCAAATGGGAAGTATTGAAGGTACTTTAGTATTTGTTGAACAGAAAAGACACACGGACTTCATCGCCGCTTTCTTGTCGGAAAGCAACTTTCCGACAACTAGTATACACGGCGATAGGTTACAAAGAGAACGAGAAGAAGCTTTACGTGAGTTCAAACGAGGAAAGATGCTGATTTTAGTGGCAACGGCGGTTGCTGCGCGAGGCTTGGATATTAAAAATGTTTCGCACGTAATTAACTTCGATTTGCCAAAGACGATTGATGAATATGTTCATAGAATTGGACGAACTGGTCGGGTTGGAAATCGTGGCAAAGCGACTTCATTTTTTGATTTAAACGTTGATATGCCTCTTACTAATGATTTGATCAAAATTTTGAAACAAGCTAATCAGCCAGTACCTGACTGGTTAGAATCTGGTGGCGGAGATGGAACCAGATCATTCATGCCAGGAAGAGGCTCGAGAAGATTCGGTGGGCACGATATCAGAGGTGTAAGTAACACTATAATCTAAATCTTTGATCGAATATTGATAACAATAATTTTCATATTTATATGCTACTAAATAGTAAAAATTCTGTATTATAAATCGCGGGGAATTTTTTCAAATCGTAATTTAATAATATATGATATAAATATGAATTATTCTTTTGTGCAGGACAAGGATGCATATGACGATGTTGGCTACGCACCTCCTATACCAGCAGAACCAGAAGAAGTATGGTAGATTAGATGTTTCATATTTTGTACGCTGTATAAAATCCTGCTTTATTTTTTTAATCTTTTTCTAATCTCTCTAGGAAATATGATAGATTCTATAGACAATATATGTTTATAGACAAAAGTGTATAAGTAGTGACGATCGGTTTTTGTTTCCTTTTCTCTTATTTACTATGTGATATATGTTTATTACTGAATTACTTTAAGACTATTGGCCTATGAATTTATCGCTACCTCAAACTTAGGCATAGAGCCGACGATATTTGAAGTTACTTTCAGTAATTAAGTTTTAAGTTACACTTTTTTATAGATTACATACACATATACACGTACATTGTACTTGTAGTTTTGTGTAAATCAATATATTAAAAAAACAAACCGTTAATTTTGGATAGCAATTAATAATTGTGATTTAATAATTTTTCTCTTTTTTTTTTGCTTTAAGATATCTTAATATGTTGTAACATCGCAAAAAAGTGATTGTACCTCATTGATACCTCATAAGAAATTCTTTAATAATAGTATTAAATTTTAAAATATAGGTGATCGCGTGGAATATGTAAAATATGCAATACTGAGTAATGAATGACTTCCCTTCACATAATGTCTTTTATAAAATATTTAATACGTAATTAATCACTTTTTTAATTGTCTATATGTATTTCATTTTTATGTTAGTCTCTTACATTAATCTAAAAAACCAGAAAAAGAATTCTGAGAATTCTTTATCTGAAGATTATCAATCTAAAATACTTTTTACTAAAAATAAACTTGCATTTAACTAATAACGACTTATGAAGTATATTTTAGTATGAAGTATGATTTGTAAACTCTAGTATTTTACACCCCACACGATCATCGAAAAATTGAAGAATAATTCATATATTTTGTTTACAATTTATTATATTCTGTTCCTTAATGTGTTATGTTTTCATATGTTATAGTAAAAAATATAACATATATAATAAAGTTTTATACTTTTACAATAAAAAATTTTTGTTGTAATGCTTTTTTAAATAAATTCCAATAAATTTCTTTAATAAATTTCAACATATTAACAGCAATTAGTACATTATTACTATTATTAATTAGGACTCACTAATTATTGATTATTAAGTTATAGAAAAAAAATGGTTTATAATACTTAGGGCTAATTTCACCATCGTCGGTTATCCTTAACCTTAGGTTAAACTATCTCTTCGTCTTTTTCAGATAAGTTTAAGAAAAAGAGACGAAGATATAGTTTAACCTAAAGTTAAGGATAACTGACGATGGTGAAATTGACCCTTAGAGAGTAAATCAGTAATTATTAAATAATACTAAATAATGGCAGAATTTTTGAACTTTGAATAATGGTAGAATTTTTTGATTCAATTTAAACACTGGAAAGATATAGAGAAAGTAAGATAATCGATTCCAATGGAAGTCACGATAGGAAAAATATTATAATTTTGTTTTTATCTTGGATTCAGCCTAATTTAATTAATTTTTGTCACAGGTCTAGCAAATTACATTCTGTATCATATTCACTCAATGAAAAAAAACTTATATGCATAAAAAATGTTCAAAAAATTGTTTACTCTTAAAAACAATTTTTTTCGATTTTCTATTTTTTACAGTTTCTTAATTAAAAATAGTTAAAGTATATTATTAAAAAATTTCGTGAGAATTTTTAAAACTCACATTTCTTTTTTTAGATACTTTGTCTTTAAATTTTACATTAATAAAGCGATGGGATTTTGATAGTAGGAAAAAATATACACTGATGTAATAACAATGACATAAGTAGTGGTAACACTTACCGTCGCTCATGGCCATGTCCATTAAGTGCAAATCCTCATCATTGAGCAGGGACGAAAGGAATCCATCAGTGGTTTGGTTGTTGATGGAATCTGTTGCTGGTGTATGATAATACATCATATCGTTAGGTTCAGACTTGTAACTCGCGCCGCTCTCTGCACCCATTGGCTCGCTACTATTTGTCAAATTCATCGATGTTGCCACAGCTGAACCCAAATTCGACGACCCACCTGTAACAGTGAGCAGCTTAGTTCAGACAATGAAATTTCTTAGATGATATTTTAAATTATTACGTTTCTCCCTATCTTCTTTTTCATGCAAAAATTGATGACATCGACTGGCGTTTGTATGAGGGTGAATGAAAACATAATAAATTATTGTTTATACTCTAGAGATTATAACTTACATATTAGGTATGCGCGAGTACAAAAAATCTTTCGGCTAAAGTTCGGATACGCTCTGATGCACACATCGCATGTTAGCTTCATTTATCTCAACAGTATAATTCATATTACGAAATTCCGTTGTATCAGAGAGAAAGAGATAACAATATAACTTAATATAAAATAGGAACAAAGAGCTGTACACAACTTTAGATACTCACCCACATTGTGGTAAGGTCCTGTTGAATTGAGATCCCCTACCGGAGGCGCTAAGGTAGGATTATGGAGCAATACATTACGTTGCGCCTCATAATGACTGTGACTTATACCGTGTCCTGGATATCCAGGATGTGCTGGATGTGCGAAGTGATCCGGTGCTCCCGGGAGAGACAAAAGAGACGCGAGATCTTGCCACCGCTGTTCCATGCTCATCGCTCGCATGAACGGCATGCGACCCTGAAATGAATAAATTTAATTTTTCTATCACAATCTCTATAAAAAAATAAAATATTTTGACACGTAATCTCATAAGTAATAATCATTAATTATTTGATCATTTAAAATTTTCTCTCGGAATATGTATTCCGCGCTCATCTATATATTATATTGCAAATGTAAAATTTAATAACCAGTCAAGATGAGACATCCGTTATTTTTAACGGATTATTGAAATTATGAATTTTAAAAGCTTCACATGAATACGTGCGACTAATGTCACGATTCCTAATTTAATTCCTAACAAATTGACCATTTTCATTTACATTACATTTGAAACCAAATTCCAATCCACGAAATTCTACGTGGTCTTCAACCTTCATAGTAATTATCTTATCTGGTACATCCTATTATCATAGAATCGAACATCCATCGATCGAATGTCACGCAAGAGAAATCCCGTAGCCATCGTGCCTGTCAAATGTCAACCAGGTAGACACCTGGATTCCAAGGAGACAGGAACCCCGCTGATCGCGTAGGTGTTGGTTGCACGTAAGATTGGTAAAGGATATTAATAACAGCGGTACTACGTGTCAAAAGTATCCTCTTCCCTTTGTAGAGGAATGCGTCAATCGTGATCGCGTGTCAATCAATGCGGAAATTATGACGGGTGAAATTTATGATTAAAAAACGTAGCGTTTATAAGTAGCCACCAAATAAGTATAATATAAGTTATATACTGCGGATGAGGTTTAATTCGTCGAAACCATAAATATTAATTTCTGCTCAGAAAATGTAGTTAGTTTTCATTTATACTGTCGATATTGTTCAATACGTGTAAAGTCGTATATCGTAGGTGTATGAAATTATTGTATCATAAATGTAATCTACTATACAGCTAAATAATAAGTATCTTCTATATAAATAAGAAAAATAGTCAAATTAAACAAGCAATTAAAAAAGAGCGATATTTAAAATTGTAATTTATTTTATTTATCAATAAGAAATGATACATCGAACGTTTTGACTTAACTTGATCCTCAGCGATCATAAATTAAGATACGCAAAAAGAAGTCATGATAAAAATTACAAATTAATAAAAAGTAGAAAAGCATAATTCGAAATTAAAATTTACAAAGATAAAAGTTTTCTTGCTGTGATAGCTGGAGATGGTCTGTTATGGAAACTGTGATAATCGACCCAGCCTATTGTTAAACATCTGCCAGAGATGTTGTCAAATTTAAAATCTATAAATTGAGCCAATGTATTGTAATAAGACATATAAAATTATTATTCGATGTTTGAAGGCGCGAATATATTTGTTCATTAATCGTTTTGAGATATCTAAGAAATTATGTTTGTTGTAATTAGAAATGTAAGATTTATCATGCCAACGCTTAACTCGTTAATACTTCTACGATGAAAACAAAGAAAAAAAAACAGTTAAACCAATAAAGAGTAAAACGAATTAATAATATACAATATTTGATTATAGAGGTCAGAAATGATTACCAAGTAAAAGGTTTAAATTATTGTAAAAATTATTGTAAGAAAAAAGTGGGTGTCAGACTGTTACCATTCATTTCTTATTGTGTAAAGTGTGGCTAACTGTTATCATTTAATAAGATTAAATATCCAATATGTATGTAATAAATGAATTCCTAAGATTCCCTGTTGTATTTTGTCGAAAAAGTAGAAAGCATATTCCGAGTCTCAAGCATTCAGTCTTCAATCTCAAAATTAGATTCATCCAACAATTGGGTCTAGAATTAATTCCATTGCTTTTATTATTATTATTATTATTTCGAATATGATTATGTATCATGTATTGTTTCGGATATGAATCTTTTGTGAAAATTATTCAGCTGGAAAGAAAGTAATGTCGTATTTACGTATTTATAATGTCGAAAACGTCCGAGTTCTACGTGAGGAATTATGCAGTTTCCCGAAAAATAGCAAAAGATTAGATAAAAATTCAACGATTGATACATTACTGACTAAAGTCGTTAAGTTTTTAAATATGAATAAATTTGCTCCAATTTTGAACTAAAAATACTATGACATTACTTTCCTTCCAAACCAATATTTTCCGTGTCCAGAATTCTAGTATTTTCCTAGTCAAACGTATGATTAAGTTCTAATATGTGTTCTGTGACGACTGAATGTTTAGAATGGCTCCAATGTTTACATGTTCTTTAAACCTAGTACAAAGCAGTCTTTTTGTTTGTCCTACATAAGATGCATCGCGATCTTTACAAAGAATCTTAAAATACATCGTTGATAAACAGTTATTCTATTTTTATTTATCTCTTTTTTTAGCTTTAGCAAAAGAATTAAGTTTGTTAATGATACTGTACTATAGATTTAATTTTATCAATGACATAACTGTATTTCCGATACAGTTGTTATATACAGTAAAATTATTTAAAAAATTTTCTGAGAACTACTGATTTCATTGTTTTCATTATTTTTTTGTTCATCCGAGGACTTTAATTTGTTGTTAAACAATGTTCTTAGTCTTTTATTAATTTCTAAAAAAATTAATTATAAATCTAAGTCATTTTTAACAATCATTTTCTAATAATGTGTCGATAACTATTTCCAAATTTCTCTAATGACATAAAATGATATAAATGAGACAACAAAATTGGTCAACAAGATCACAAGTTCTTAATTTATGTGGTAGTGGATGATTAGAGTAAAAAGATAAGAGTCTATGTGTTTTTGCAAAGCCAACCTGTCACAATGTGTGTTGTCTCTACTACACACAAGCTACAAAAAGTTTATACATCAGTCATTTTCAATGTTTATGATAAATTTTAATCTCTGCTGTATAATGTCTGTTAAATGGCAACGTGATACCTATTATATTCAAATTGATTTCTTGAGACAGGAATTCCATAAGAGTTCCAAAAGTGTTTAAAAGTTATAAAAAAACTAAATGTAAAACACGTAGACGATAAGATAAATTTTACTGCTGGCAAAGTCACTCAACAGTATCTCTGTTCTATGTAATTCCACTTATTCATAATACCTTCATAATACTCCTAGCAAGATCTAAAGGAACATTCGCGTGTTCGTGAACAAAGATGTCACGTCTAATATGCCAATATACCCAAATTAGATAATGTAATCAAATTAAAACTATAGATACGACTTACAATTAACATGAAGTGATTTTATATGATTAAATTAGCATCGTTTTAATTGCTCATAATTTGACCGTTTTTCTTGTTCATACAGTTTATACGCCGATGTAACCTTCCGTTACATCGAAGCATCTTGTTAGCATATTTTTTGTACGTTTGTTAAAAGTGCGATGTAATAACAGGAAACACGGAATTATCTCCGACTCCTCTCTCTCTTTCTCTCTCTCTCTCTCGACGCGCGTTTTACGCTTTCGAGGAAAAACATCTGCGAATTTCATGCGGTTGAAGAGTAAAAATCTCTCTTTCTCTCCCCAGCGACATGCGCGCGAAGAGAATCACGATTTGCCCGCTAATTGTGAGAGAACAGTCGTTCGCGTGTATACTTTCACGAAATTTCTTTCTGTCCCGGCTCGGCGAGTCGCGCGGGGATGGGGAGATCGCGCGGCGTAAACGCGGTAGTGTTGCCGGGGGTACGTACGTACCAACACCGGCGCCTTAATGCACATAGGTATTGTCGCTAATGCGCCTGGGCGCAAGAAGAAGATGAATAGGGAAGCGCTGCCGGTGCTGGCTGTGCGCGCCGGGGCCTGCTGGATTGTTGTTCGCGGGCGCATCAATCAGTCGCCGGTGCAATCTGTCGAGCGCGACGCCTTTAAGGCGATTCTCGCTTGTCAGCGCATCTGCCGGCTGTGTAGGCCGCGGCGCGGCGAAATGTAGGACGGGGACTTTTGTTCCACGGCGATTTGTCGTGCAGCGCGACGCACCGCACGTTTCTAATGGCCGGACTTTACGGCTCATCCTGGTTCGACGTAACGGCCGTGATTGAGTTATAGGAAAAAAGCGTGCGCGTTTAAGCCTCTCTCTCCCTCTCTCTCTCTTGCCTACCATGAAGACGGCGGGCGATTACCGTCCGCGACGCCGGCCAAGTGCGACAGCTTTCCGCCGCGCCGGAACGCGACTTCCAGTTTTCAATCATCGCCGGGAATACTCGAGATTCGTTATAGCTCGCGCCGGATTAATCCGTGACGGAGATCATTAACGGACGTCTTCCGCGCTGCACGAGGAAACCGGGCTTCTCGAACGGTAAATTAATTTTCAGCACCTAAAGAGATGCGGCCTTTTAATCGATGATTTTATTCAATCCTTATATCCACAATGCAAATGGTTACCAAATGTATACCAATTCGCCCAACTCGTCCGGTGAATTACAGAGGAAGTCATAAGGACGCAGAAACCCGCGATGTGTTGTCCATGAACAACCGTCAGTTGTTAATCTCGCGATTAGATGCACGAAGGGTGATTTATCGGACAGCCGCTGGGGCTGCCCAACATAACGTTTATTCTGACGAATCCACGTCTCAAATTGGTTTGGTATCTATACGAGTGCGGTAAACGAACGTTACGTTACGCATTCCTCCTCGGCTACTGGCGCTTATGATTTATGTACCACACACGGAACGTACACGCACGAATCCCACGTCCGTGTGCGCGATCTCGCTTCGCGTGCATCGGGAGTCGTGGTACGTATGAATCTGCGAGAGACTGCGAGGAAAGATATCTAGCGGCGGCAGATGGTTGAAACGCGCTGTCGAGGACTCGCTAGATTTCTTCCGAGATCTCTCTCTCTCTCTCTTTCTCTCTCCGTTTCCTTCTCTTTACCCCTGCAGCTATGTGCTCTTTTTCTTCTGATGTTCATTAATATCGCGCAATCGCCAATGCCTTATCAAATCCATCACAACAGTTCATGCAGAAACAGATCTGAGATTTGTATGAAATTGATTTGATTCTGGTTCGTTAGAAAATTCACTCGTCGGTATTTACATTTGTATTGTCCTTCATCGTACTACTTTAATCAGATATGTTTCTGATGAAAACAATCTTGAAGTTCCATAATACAATAATAATAAGGATCGTAATACAGTTTCATTTTAGCTAATTATCAGTAATTATCAATGAAGCAAAGTATATAAAATGTTCGAATTAATAGATTTAGCGTACATTTTTGTGTACTAAAATTTTTTCATGTCACATGTTGGACTCTACTCCTCTCGTTCTGTCTTTTCTCTTTAAAGTGTCATAAAACACGATCAATCTCTCTCTCTCTCTCTCTCTCTCTTCAGGATAGTCTTCCGCAGTTTTTTTTGTTTTTATTCCACCTACAACGTCGCGAGCTGCAGCGAAACTATTTCGATCTATTTGACAGTGATCAACTGACCGCTTGACACCTGCCATCATCGTCGTTTAACCCGTCTCTCTACGCTCCTCGATCAGTTACCTCGAGTTACCTACTTTTCACCTCAACACGTCGCGTGTGTTTTCGTACGTGACTGCTGGCAAAGCTCGTTTCTGTCATGAAGGTTGTGAATGAAAATATTGATGGATACGGATTCAGCCCCTCACCCTTTATTCACGTCGCGGTATGTGGAAAAAATATATTTGTGTCTGCCCTCCCGATTCGTTCTACATCGAACCAAAAATTTTTCCCAAGCCTTCGTGCATATCTGTAGCGATAAGACTCTTCGATTCTTCGTTAAGCCGGGTTTAAACGACGCTCGGCCATTCTTATTCTTTTCAATGTCAAAATATGTTCGTTTTACGAATTCTCTCTCTCTCTCTTTTTTTAACTTGTTTCTCGTCGAACCACGTGTCGTTTATCCTTCATTCAATCGTTTCTTCTTCAAGGTGGTTAATCAATATAAGACAAGCCTTAATTAAGCGAAAGCACTGAAAATTGCAACAGAGCAACGCGTTCAATGTTCACAGGCGCCGATATCCTGTCCGTTGCTTTATTGCATCCACGCGTGGCCTCAATGACCATACGAAGACAGAAATTCGTTTCACACATCCTAGATAGCCCCGGTCGCGGATGCGCATTATGCATTTCACAGCGCATAAGTCCAGCAGCTGCTTGGAATTCTGGCGAACGGAACGGACTGTGACGCCCCGTCGCGTTTCTTGGTTCTTGATGAAAATTGCCTGTTCGGGGTGCGCGTACATAGGAATTTATGGACGACAGAAGTGCGCTAAAAACTTAACTTTCTCGCGAGATTTCTGATATTATGTGAAATTGACGGGCATCAGGGATTTCATGAACGCGCGTCCGTAGCGCAATGAAACTTTATATTATCACGAACAGAGTATCTTTGTAACAAACAAGTTAATTAAATAAATTGCACGCAATTAAACTAATAAAACTAAACGATATATTTATTCTAAATGTATCTAATAGAACTATTAGCAATAAGGTAAACACTCGTTTGTGACATGTTTTCATTTTAAATTGAAGCTAAATGTGAAAAGACGTTATTATCATTAAGTTTGTGTCATCAGACTTAATATTTTAATGAAGACGCGACATTAAAAGTTAAACATTCTAATTTTCAAAATGAAAGGATAAGTTCAACAAATATTCCTGCATGTGAACAGGCGAACGATTTCTACTGCTAACTATGTAAACAAATTTAATAAATACCGGATGTTACGTGCACCATTTTGTTGAGACATCGGGCGGGCGGCCGGAAACGGCGATCTCGGTAAAATGCGTCATCGGCAAAACGCAAGTAATTAAAGATACGCGAGAAAAACGTGCGCATTACCCGTGGTCGCCGGTATGCTCTTACGGCTAATGGGCGAAGATGTTAATTATGATTCATTCGGATTCATAGTCATCAGATTAATGTATGTCGGCGTGGGTTTGTGTTCGCGCCAAGTCCTCCGACTATCGCCATGAGTGCATCCTAATGTCCGACCAGCGCATCTTCTACGTCTTCCACCGCCTTTCTCATTTCCATAGCACACATTTCGTTTCTCTTATTAATTTCGTCTTACGGCCTCTCCGGTTCGCAATCTGCCACTTGTTTCCATCTCTGTTTCCACCGCGCGGATTGCCCTCTCTCACGATCTTCTTTCTCTACTCCTTTATCTCCCGTGCTCGCCTCTTTCCCTACCACGATCCCCCGTCCACCGGCTTTCTTTCCTCTCGATTCGTAACTCGGTGTTATACGTAAATATTGTTCGGCGGTCCAAGGATAAGTCCTGGAGGGTCCTCCTCCGACGCTCGAGGTTCTAAGCAAATATTCAAGTGCCACGGCAAACAGCACGCTACCGACCGCTCACGGCCTAGCAAATCCTTGTGCAAAGATATACGGCGAAGTCGCCGTCAATCACGGCCAAAGGTCATCTGGTAGTTCTCTGCTTCTTCGATTACGAGGCCTGCAGCTCGATACTGCGTTATCCAATATTGTGACGAACGGTAATAATGATTTATTTGCCGATACTAGTTGATTAGCTCTACATCATTAGCAATCAACTGATTAACATACTGCATCACTAATATTTTTTTTATATTTAAAGAATATAGATTATCGAAATATATCACATGCGATAATAAGTTTTGCATAATCTTCGTGGAAGGAATACTTTTTCTACACACACACACACACACACATATATACACACATATATATATTGTATATATATGTATGTATGTATGACTATCAAGAAAAAGAAGAGGAAAAACAAACTTAACATTTAATCAATTTGTTGTCCTCTCAAATAAATATTACTAGACAATTTATTTCAACAAATTTAATATAGTTAATATAGTTCATTCTGTTAAAAATATATGGATGATTTCTCAATTGATTAATGTCACCGTATTGTAATAGCACATTTTCACATATGTATATTTATTCCAATTATGACCGAAGAATTAATATAGCTTATCTTTTTTTAAATTACATTAATTATTTATAAAGATCAAATATAATAAAAACAAGTGCAAAATGAGATGAAGTGAGTTAACATGCTCTCCTACGAAAATAAATGTCTACCACTTCTATCCTCAAAGACCTTTTTGTCACAAGAATATTTTAATTATTTCAGGTTATTTACTTCCTACATTCTCTGTGTTTGTCGGACCCTGCGGGTACATGTTGCAGTGGTAATTATTATCACGTCTTGACATATTCGAATTCACTCTCTCATTATTTACATGGAACTTCTAAGACATTCTCGTTACCCGCAGGCAGACATCTACCAACTTTATATCTTTGCTTAATTACTAATTACTCTTTTACAATTAATTCTTTTACTGTACTGGACAATTCAGGTACATTTTCCGTCGACGTCGCAATAGTGGTCGAATAAACTTTAAGTTTTAGATATCAATTAGTAAATAAGTAAAACGAATAGCATTTATTTATTTATTTACTCATTTATTGCTTTTTATATTGTTCTGAATAATTTGTTCGTTATTGTCACTCGTAAAAAAATCAAAAAAAAAGAAAAAATAATCTCTTCGTAAATTTACAAAATGATTGATGAAGATTCGTTGACTAGTATTTGATGAGTTCGATACTTTAAAAGCTTGAACAAATTCACGTTTCTCCGAGTTTCAATTCTATTCAACGAACAATAGTGTTTTCTAACGGAAAATATTTCACGAAAAATATTTCAGCAAAGATTTTTTAACCTACGACTTAATGACAGATTGACATTGGTCTTGGTTACAGTTTAAAAGAAAGTTGCCACTAGTATCCATAAGAGATAATCCTTTTCAAATGGTCAAGCTTAATTGTGGTTGGAAACTCCGGGAGGTCCTACTGTCCGGGAGGTTCCTACTGTTGTGAGAACTTTAACCGCTTTTAATCCCTCTTAAGATTCCGAGATTCAAACAAAAATCTACAGGTACGTGCCGAATGGTGGTACCTGGGAATTCTTACCATCTGTTCTTCAAAACTGATCTTTAGGACAGGTTAAATATTCTTAAAAATTTTTTCTTAGAGTCTTTAACTGGTTAAAAACTTTCCTTAAGCACTTAAAGCATCCATAATGTTTATCTGTCATTTTTTTAAGCAGGAACTATTTTATAGAATAAGACAAATAAAATTCTAATTATCTCAAATAGGTATTTAAATAGTCTTTCCAAATAATTTAGTTCCAATTTATAATTTCACCTATCGTGCGTATTAAAACGTCCTTCGAAAACATGAGCTCAAACAAACTCGTACAATAAAAATAATTACATAATGTACAAAGAATTAAGATTTAATTATATATCAATGTCTCTTTTACATTAGCGTAAAATTCTACGTAACGTCACAAATATGTTCAATTACTATGACAGTTACTATCAGTTTCTTATATCTTTAAATGCAAATAATCCATAATTTCTGACACATGTGATGCACTATGAACCGCTCACGATAAAAATAGGTAACGCAAAAAAAGCTCGCGCGAGGCTGAAGCGGTACCACGTACCAGAGGCTCTCGCAGAAATGCTTTTCTCCACGCGAAGGAAATATAAAAAAAAAAGGGATACGACGATAACGTCGGAACGTGTGTCACCCAACTGTACGTGTCCGTCGTTTGTAACTCAGTAGTATACGCTAACATGTAGCAATTACAGGTGACTGAGGTCAGTGTTAATACGACGGTCGCGTGAGAGACGAGCTCCAAAAATGATATGGCTCGCGAACGGAGACGGCGCGTTTTCTTGCGTAAGCCTTCCATATAATATGCACGATACATCCTCCTTGGTAGGCAAAGGTCCCGGGCGTAGGAATATATTAATTTAGTGTACTCATTACGTATTGAAAGACTCGCTGACGTGGTGTGCAGAGTATGTAATATTTCTCCGCCAACGGTTGCATGTAATAACAGTTCTACACGCGGGACGCAAGGTCGCATGGCCACGTGTGTGCGTGTCCACATGTGCGCGCGCGCGCGTACCGCACTATGGAAGCGAATTTTAGCAAGACGTTAGACTGACTGATTCGATCTCTGAGCTACGCACTTATTTTTAGTAGTCTAAAATGTAGTCGCTACGAGAAAAACAAGCCATTAAACTACCATTTTCAATCTTTTTAGTTGTTCACGTGACTGGACAGTCTCATGCAAAGTAGCTGTTCTATGTTTAGCATTTTGCTCTTCAATTTCGCGTACTTATAAACATGGACCGTAGTTTTTTTGTTCTTAAGAAAAACAGGTTACATTTTTACGTCCTAGAATTAGCAATGAACACACGGTCTGAACATTTTCAGTTATTAACTCTGATATAAGTATCTTTTTTTATTCGCGGAATCTTGCCCATGAGACCTTGCGATCGGTCTTCACCTCGTTTTCGCTGATTCCACATATGAATGATTGCAGTTATCGTTATCTGTTATCGTATTATGAATTTTTGTTTGATTATCGTAATAAATGTTACGCAATTAGTCTAATCTACCTGAAGAAGACCTTCGTCCAATATCAGACTCCAACATTCTGTATTTCCTTGACACGTGTGCTCGTTCGTCTGCGGATGAGGTTTGACGAAGACTTGCTGCACGTCGTTCATGTGTACCCTCTTCACCCGAAATACGAATTAGACACGAGACACGCACCCACGTGTGACGGGTCGTCGAATCAATCAAATGTTATTAAAAAGAAACAATTTTTTTTTAATAAGAAACTTTCACCCCGCGCGCGCGACAAGAATTGCATATCCATCCGACATGTGAATTTTAATTAATTTTAATCAGGTGCAGTTTTTTCGTTAGTGTATTGTATCGCGTTACTCCAATATGTTATTCCTGCATTCGGACGAATATCTCAGTCCATTGGCGATTCTGCGATAAACGAAATATCATTTTGAAAGGCACGACGAGGGGATTTGTGTATTCAACGTGGGCGGTCTTACGAAGTGATGTGAGAAGGGTTTCTTGGCCTCGTTCAAATCGCTTCGAGCCTCGTACAAGTGAACGTGATGCGTTTCATAGAGATAGTCATTGTACTAGGTGGCTTTATCACTCGCACACTTACATCTCACGTGGTTTAATCTCCGTCTCGATAGCGTATTACGCATCGTAGAATTTACTGTTCACGTAACACCGAGATCCTTGAGATTAGACCGCAGGCGTACGAAACTTTATGCAAATTATCAACTTCGCGATAGCCGGCTTCGTCAAACGTGCAAGGCCGGGACGAGACAATCGTGGAAATCCAATGGCCTCATTTTGCAAGTTTTTCCGTTAACAATACAAAAGCATCTTTCCGACATGTGATGTCTAGACGGGAAACTTGTTGAATCCTCGAAGGCGTGGTCTTCCAGCGTCTACCTGAAGGATCTCAACTTCTTCTTCTTCTTTCTTCTGCGAAAACCGTTCGAACCGTTCAGCACTATCAGCAGAATCGCACTCGACTAAAGAAACCTTCCGGAATCGTTTATCGCGCCCATCTACGAAGCGGATGTTCGCCAGCGAGAACTGCCTTTTCTCAGGTGATTGTTAGAGCTAACTTTTCCGCGAGATTAGCGTTCACTTCCAACCGCGTGTCGTCCGCGAGTGTCAGCGCCGACGTCCAAGATCACAAACATCGCGATCGCGTCCACTGCAGTTCATGTAGTAGGGGCCCGTGCCACCTCTACCATTGGCGGGGCTTTTCAGATGTGTTTCTCCACGTGCACGCGAAGAAGTCTTGCACACGTACGCGTTGCGTCACGTCTCGCTGGACGAACTTGCCGCGGACCTATCTGGGTAGGTCATTGTCACGACCGTCCTCTCCTACAACGATGTGATTTCTCGACGGGACGCATTGTATGATGCGCTCGGCAACGTCAGAATAATTCAAGTCTGGGGAAACGTCAACTTTCTAAGGGGGTTCTTCGGGATGCTTTCGAATACGTGACTTCATCTTGAGTGGTCACGTCTTGCGCGTATTTTGCTAATCTTAACGAGATTTTAAGGAGCCAACGCGCATTTTAGTCATTTTCTTTTATGCGCCATTAAAATTCGGCACGTGTAAATGTACTGATATATGATGGAAAATGCATTATAAACACATATTTAAACATTTGAATGCATGCATTAAAATTTAATTTAAAAAAATTGCATTTTTTTCTCTGGATATCAGAATTAAAAGCAACAAGAGTAATTTAATTTATTGCACCTTTCACATTTCTGGGTTTATGGGGCAGATAAGAAGACGATTGTTACATCAGCATATAGAGCTATAATTGAATTATACCATTCGCTAGCTACTGTCTGTGATAAAATTTAAAATTCATGTTTTATAAAATACACATCACGAATAGAACAAGCAGTTTAAGAAACAAGCTCACACATATGGCTTTCTCTAATGGTATATAATCTATTCGAGTCTAAAACTTGTTCTGCGCGTACTAAGATTCCATAAAGTGATAATGAGGAAAGAGTGATACCTCTCTTAAATGTCTTAAATACTCTTAAATACTCTACCTCTCTTAAATACTCTTAAATGTCGAGTGATACCTATCTTATAAATGAAATGGTAATAATAAAATAGTAAGTCTCTTTGCTTGTAATTTTACGAGCAACGAGTGAATTTTGTAAAAGTAAGAAAAAATTTAAACGATTCGTTTTTTAAGTTTTAGTTTTCTAGGAACTAATATCCGAATATATATTATAAAGATAATAATGAAAAAAATAAAAGACATTAATTATGAAGACTAGAAAGTTCTTTCTTAAAAATAATTAACAGTGTCATTGAACGAAGAATTTCTTAAAATTTTTTCTTCGTTGTATATATTACGTTGTGTAATACTTTGCGTTGAACAAATTGTTTCTGATAATAAATCATAAATGAATTCTTCCGGAAAGATCGTGAGTTACACAAGCGCAAAAACAACAAGTAACAATTATAATCAACGAGTTGGCCTTTTGCGAACTATAAAAATGCGTCTCATGAATCTGCGACAGCGATATTGCCACCGAATGCAAACAGTACATTCTAACTGTCCAAAATGACATAACACTCCTATTAAAACAACGAGTTGTGATAGTAGTTTATTATTACCGCGTTTAGATTGCTGGATAACAAAGTTTGTATATAAGTATCGGTACATAGACGCAGAACACGTCGAAATTTTGGAAGAAAATGCATATAAGATATTTTGATATCTTTAATGAATAGAAATCGAACGCCAACATGTAATTAAATTGTAAATTGAGATATTGTAGTAAACATGTAGATTTAAAATAATTAGAGCGGTAAAAATGTATTAAACAATTTTTTTATCAACTAAATATCAACTAAAATAAAAATATAACTATCACCAAGTGTTTTATGAAAAAAGTGCTTTCTCGAAACTATAATTTCGCTTAAAATTATTTTTCTTTCCATCACTTTACTTCAATTGTATAATGTATTGACAATAATAATAATAATAATTGCGAAAACTAAAGTTTTTATGAATTAAATTTTTCGATAAAAAGTACGAATTGTATGCAGAAGCATTCGCAATTTATTTTCAATCGTTACATTAAAATGTGGTTATAACGTATAATGGTAAGGGCCATCTGAAAAGGGGTGTGGTGCCGCGGGAATAGAGCCGCAGTGATGTTTTCGCGGTCGACGTTGTAAATAAAGAATGTCCCGTTTATGGATCGTAAACGCTGCTCGAACTGTCCAGCTTTGCACGTGGTTCTTATCTTCTCGACGTTTGTTTCCTACTTCGTATATCACCGGCTGCTCCGCGTGGTATCACCGCGCCATCCCAAACCTCTCATTAACGGAATGTCGAAAAATCGCAAATGCCATTCTCGGTGACAACATCCACTCTTCAGCTCTTTCAGCGTCTCTCAATACCGCGCATATCGCGAGAAGTATTAAAACGGCAGTCGCTCTAGATAAACGTGTTATTGCAAATTGGACATTTAAAAAAACACGGTCGGGTGCGAAGTAATTTAAAATAAAATGAAAACCCCAGCGATTTTGTTTACATGAAGATTATTGAGACATATTAAGCGACATTAGAGTCTGTTATTACAGAGAGAGAGAGAGAGAGAGAGAGAGAGAGAGAGAGACGATAATTCAACATTCATGCCACTCGATTAGAAATCGCGTCGGATAGCTCAAGATAATTTTTCATCGATTCTCTTAGGTGACATATATGTTTGACAGAAGAAGCTTGTGTACTTTGTACATAAATCATTACATTGTCGCAATATCAGTGACATTGTAATGAGAGGCACTGGCCTTGGTTCTAATCTGCAGGCAATGAAATCAAGATCGTTCATACCTGGAAGGAGCGGTGGTGTGGATGATGAGGATGATGAAACTGCGGTGTGTGAATCATGTCGCCGGTCTCGGGATCCTCGCACCTGGATGACTTCGCGACCTCGGCGTTACTCGAGGCGGTAATGGCCGCGTCGTCCTCTGCACTTACGGAGTCGTCGGCGGTGTCTTCTTTCTTCTTCTTCTTCACTTCCGGCTTCGTTTCCTAATAATCAATCTTTATATAATGATCACAGTATCACAGTTTCGTCAGAGACCGCGCGCATTAATCGCGCAAAGTTAAAATATTCTACAAACAAATATAGGAAAGTCACAGAACCAAAGAACATGAGATAATCAAATTTTTAACTTTAAATAATATTATTGTCAACGTAATACGTAACGTAATAAAACAAAGTAGAAAATTATAATAAATAAAAAATGTGAATCTTAAGTGGATCGATAAGAGGCTACGGCAAAGGTCAGAAACATTGTCGAAGAAAATAAAATAAAAATAATTAATTGATTCGACATACAAAAAAAATTTTGAGTCACTGGTTAATAAAATGTTGAGAAACTTATTTCTCCTTTGGAGATAAGAATATTAGCCCTCATGAAACTGTGTCCGTTCTAGTTATTCACTAAAAAGTCCAATAGATTGAGTAATCCAGCGTGTAACGGTCAATTATACATAATAAACGTGGTTCTGCGGTTTAAAACAAAAAAGAATTTTTAAGAAACAAAATTTTAACCATTCAAGAGATAACCAAAAGTTAAAGAGTTGAAATCATGAAAATTTAAACTGAAGAATATAGGTTCGGTAAAAACGAGTAATGAGAAGTTCAAGTGTTTGAAAAATTGTCGCTGGCCTCTTATTAAAGCTTGTGAGCGACGGCTTGTCAGCCGTCGGGTATAAAGGTCAAGAAGCCTCGATTGTATAAAGTAAAACAATATTAATAATGTTCTAGATTTATGTAGAAAAAAGTATAAAAGGATTTATGTAGAAAACGTTAGCGAGTTCGTCAAGGAAATCAAGATAGGTTTCATTAATTAACTCAGTGGTTTTTATAGTATAATGTTGTGAGTAAAATATTTTAACACATTTAACACACACATATTCGTTTTTTTTATTAACAAGAAATTCGAATAATAGACTTGCTAATAAAAATTTATTATAATATAATATTTAAATAGAGTTTGGAAAAGGAAGATTATTATTGAAAATCGATATCAAAATAATTTTTGCGAATTTTATCACGAATCCTCAGCTAAACAATAAAATATCCCATTAATCACAAATGTGATTAGAAAAAATATTTACAAAATAAAATATTTACAAAAACAAAATAGAAGTAAATAAAATTTGACAACTCGTAGAGCGGCCAGCTCGGTCTTGAAAGACAAATGAGATAACATATTGTCTATTCTTCACAAAGAATCAAATTGTAGTTACTTCCAAGTTACTTACAAGTTACAAGATACGAAGAGATATTCCACAAACCTCTGGTTGAGCCTCATCGAGGCCAACGAGCTGAAGCGCCTCCTCGAGATTAAATTCGTCGGGCAAGCCCAGAGTATCGTTGCTGAGCAGGCCTTCTACACCGGCGCTTTCCAAGAGACTACCTCCGAGTAATTCTGAAGTAAAGTCATGCTCGAGTCCTAGAGTGTCGTTTAAACCCAGAGACTCATCAGTTAAGTCAGCCAAGGGATGATTGTCCAAAGCCAACGATGCTTCGTTGAGAAGTGGATCGTCCTCTTCGACGATGCTACTTCCACTTCCGTTCTGACTACCGGAGCTGAGAATATATTCACCTGTAAAGAAGCACACAAATTCGCTCAAGAAATTGCTCAACAAATTGAAAACATTTCACGAAGTCTGGTGACAATCGACGAAAAAGACACGCGTTTCCGATATTATACGATTCATCGTGAGAAGTACGCGTGCTTTGAAGCGGCAGGTGATGAAACATAAGCGAGCGTAAACAAGTTCGCGTGTAGTCGCAAGGTTCACGCAGAGATCACCTGAGAATACTTAATTAGTCGTTTGATTACACGGTGCGATGTTATACAGGTTTCTTATGCATCCTATTATGCAACTTTGTTCTGACACGACATTGACAACTATTATTACACAAGTTTCCCTACATATATTCCATAATTTTTCAACAGTAGTTTTTGTAGTCTCTGTCGAATCAATACTTTGCAAGTTTTAATTATTTTATTATTTGACTTTTGTATTATTATATTTAAAAACTGACTAATATTATATAATTATCCGGAGGTAATTAACGACAAACAATTTTTAACGAAAAATTCGACTACCACGTCCTCGATGAACAACGAAGAATTCGGTTTCATATCGTTCTCTCACATATAATAAACAATTCTTCGATATCTTATTGTTACGACCCATCCACTATGGAATCACTATGCAATTATAATTATAATATAATAATTTTTTAATGTAGATTTTACGGTTTACTGATGAAGACTGTCAGCCGAAACGTTAAACTTATCTTGTGATTGAATTGTTTATTTATTATTTTGTATTGTTTCATGTTGCTTGCTCGTTTGGACCTTACACTTTTATTTTGTTGATAGAGAAATTTGTGACATTTGATTTCGAAAGAATTGTTTCGTCAGTCAGTTATTTAAAAAGCTGTTTACCGTTTTAGCTATGTTAAAATCACTATCATGATCTTGATATGCAGCATAACTGTTAGTCTATTTAAATATCTTTTCTTATATCCACGTTATTAATAATTAGCATCGTGATTAATTGTTTATCGCGATCACCTTACGTGTACACGAATTGAGAGAAAACAATAAATTCACAACATTTCACTGCACCGAATAAACTTATGACTCGGCAGAAACAGCCCCGTAGCGTGGCGCACGAAAACTGGCAGCTAGCGACGGACAGGAAAAATTTTTCAGAGTAACAAGGAGAGAAAAAACTTAACTAATTGAGAGACAAAGAGGGGTTGTTGGAGATCCACCTGCTCGTTCTAGCAACCCTCGTATGTTCCCGCCCTACAGCCAATCGGGCGATCGCGTCGTTTCATCCCTTGCGCACGCATGAAAAGATAACATGGACAAGGCTGTTCGAATCGTTCACAGTTTTCAAAATACGCAATAGATAACTAATGCAATATACTTCCATATCACTCGAACAGACAGGTAACATTTTTATATTCAAACTATAAAAGCGTTGAAAAATTGTCTGGCCCTGTATTTTGAAAATCGCTCGACGTTAGAATATTGTTTTTTAAAACTGTAAAATAATATTGCATGTGTTGTAAATAATTGGACAGATATAAAAAGAGAGAAAGTATTTCCAATAAAAATTATATATAAACTAATTAAATGACTTTATTCGAAACTAAAGACACTTAATATTTTAATATTACTATAATTATATATAGTTATAGTATACATGTACTATTTATAAAAATAAGATAAGAAGTAAGTGTGAGATTAATGATTTAATTTGCATAGTAAATATTTAATATCTATATTTATCTTTTATAAATTTTAACAATAAATTTATAATTTGTTTAAAAAAGATCTATTGCACATTCAATACACTTGCGTAAAATATGAAATTGATATATGAAACATGAACAAGCTTTGCTAATATTGAACAGACATATTTCAGTTGACTTTTAGGAGAGCTTTGATTCATTACATATATAAATATACATATTGAACTTTCTTATTTACGGCTATTATTTGCTAGAATGTTCCACATTTCATCAGAACATCAAGGGCTTCTAGAATTTCTACCTGAGCTTTTGACAAAACATCGATAATATCGAGCAGCTCGGGCTGCTTCTACGTGTGAAACATTTTCATCGAACACAAAAGCGTACTCCTTTCTCCTCGTAACCGGGTGATGTTATTAGAGATAATAATCTCATAAAATAATAATTCCTCTTTCGGGGGCTGTCTGGAACCCGGGCAGATCCGCCTGACGAAACGACGGACAGGTTGACCGTGAAAGAGGAGGATTTTCGTCCTGCGCGGTTCCTACCGTGAGTGCCGGTGCCTCCCAGTAAAGAGAGAGATCGCACCTTTTGGATGCCTATTACATTAACGAGTGGTGGCGGCCATTGTCTGGTCCAAATGCGAGGCCGACCGCGCGATAATGGCCGTCTATAATTTGAGGGAAGTCAGAACAGCCCCTTCCTGTTCGACATAAAACCTATTTAAAGCCCGGTGGAATTACGAGGTGAAATTACTTTCAACCTCACACACCGAAGTGTGCGCCACGCATAATTGGTACGAGCATAATTTTTTGTCGTTTTATTATCGTGCTCTCTTTTTTGCTTTGTCTTCTCTCTGGTCTATATTTATAGGTATTTTTATAGGTATTTATAGGTATTTATAAAACGTAATTTCTCTGTTATGCCATTATTTCCACAATAGAAATTTATCGTATCAATCGTGAGCATTAAAAATATAAAAAAATGCAATTTTTCTTTTTTTCATTGTCTAATCAAAAGATATAGATTCTAAGATAAATATATAGCAAAAAATGTTACAAATAAATGTTACAATATTTTAGATAATTTAAAGAAATAATATATAAAGAAAAGAATTTAAGGAAAAATCTACTTTCTTTTTTCTATATAAGATTAGCAAGGAAATTCTTGAGAAAAAAAGAATATCACATATTTTTCTTACCGGATTTCATTCTTTGCTAATACTTATTGTTCTAAAAAACTGATTCTCATAAAATTTCTTTTTATGAAAAAATACACCGTTCTTCCGTTTATTATATTTATTTCGAAATAATTTAATATATAAAAGATGACATGTTAGTTTCTCGAACTTGCGAAGAGTTCAAGAGTTTGTCTTCAAACGTCTTTGCCCTTTGTATTAAGTTTAGTTGCAATTGCTGACAATGATTATTTTAAAAAGTAAGGAAGTTTTCCTCGACGCTCGAGATTCTGCCGTCGGAATGGATTTTCCTTCGACCAAGCCCGTCGTACGGAATTCGCTCTATCACGCTGCATCTAATGGCGCGGCCCTTCGGCTTTTTCAATTCCACGGCTTCTTTGAAGCTCGCGTTCGGCTTTTTCCATGGCCACGGGAACGTCGACAGATCATTTCTCATATTTCGCGCGCACGCTTAACGACCATTTTCTTCCCCCCACCCCTCTTTCTTTTTCTCTCCCTTCAACCCGACGGTCCGCCGCGTTGGATAATAATTCTTGCATTACTCGACAAAATTTTCGGTTCCGACGATCCTGTGGAGAGGATCGGGAGGACGCGCTCTTGTGCGACTTGTTCCCGATTCGTTCATAGACGGCATATCCGACGGGACGCCGGAAGAGAATCCTCGAGGCCGAATGCGCCGGCACGATTGTCCTATTCCCGGGGTGACAATACATATACGTGTCGCGATAATCTCATTTGTACCCTTCGACAAAGGGTGACGATCTGGTGCCAGTTAACTCCGGAACGGAGAACTGACGTCTCATTTGGAGCCGAAGGAGCGCGCGAATCGTCGCGCGTCACCTGCCGTGAACGATAAATCGTAATTGCGATCATCAATCCTGCCGCTGATCGATGTCGAACTGTCGAGGCCGTTTCGTCGTGTCTTGTTTCGTCGAACGAGTGCGCGAACCGGTTGGTCGATTGGATGGACGCGTCCTCGATGTGTCTTATGCTTATCATATGTCTTTAAAAGCTTCTGCTTAATCTTTTTAGCTAAACATGGAAGTTCATTAGAAACTTAACGTGATTAAACTCTAGCGGGACGATAATTAATAGCCTTGGCAATCCAACTTTGAAGAATGAAGGAAGAAGTTACTAGTGCTATGCAGCAATAACATTAACATAAATTGGTATGTATTTCTCGTTAAATTACTTAAATTATTGCAAATAGATTTAAGATGTTTCTTCAACTCGAGCTAATTTTTCTAACACATGTTCTTGTTAATTTCTTTTAGTTTCTCTTTACTGCGTTTAAAATAATAAGATATAAACTAATCATTACCCGTCGCATAAACCGTTGTACAAAGTTTTTTCACTGAAAAAACAACTGCATTTGCAAACTTTTTTCAAAATTGCATTTTGTGAGGTATAATTATTTATGATCAGGATATGAGATCCGAAAATATTACTTGTTCGATAATCGGTGCTAAGGTTAAGCATTTGAAAAATATTCGTAGGCAAATTATCGAGTTTAAAGAGAATTAATCAACAATATAAGATTCGACATGCATAAACTGAACTCTCTCTTACACATTGTCAATGAAGCGCCGCACGTCTGTTGTTAAGTCGCGACGATTAAGACAAATTGCTGTTAAAGCAACTACACGTGCTTACGTTACGCAATACTCCGAGTTGCGCTGCAACACGATACGAGTATAGTCGATTGACGCTTTTCTAGGCATACCTTTATTCACTAGCTTCTAATCCAGGATGTCAGAGAACCCGGAAAGTAATCCCAAACTTTTCACAACAGTAACCACAGTGGCAGTACTTGAGTCACTAAACTATTTCGTTATTAATCGCAAACAATTGCGCCAAGATACGCCTAAGTTTCTCACACTAGACACATTGTTTCGTTATGGACCTCGAATAACAGCATCGTTCTTCAGGAACAGCATTCTAGAACATTGATCTTTCATAGTGGATAACTCCGACAGAGAACAAAAAATGTCTGCGCAAACAACTTATCCGCGGAGAATTTCCAGAATTTTCAAGAGACAAGCCAATCCTTAGCGCATTCTTTAACGCTAACGTTACACTGGCGTTTTATGTATCACATGAATGACCTTAGATCGTCATCATCGGTGATGACTAAAGATTTCCGACGGGACTTTTGACGAAAAGGTGCAAAAAAAACTTGAAAACACACACGGATCCGACTGGACTAGACTGGACTGAACCAGGAACTGGGCTGGGGACTAAATAGGGGATTCCCGTCCTGTGGCATAGATCGTCTCTGCGTTACACGATCTTGAGAAGAATCATAACCGGACACAGACGAGTTCGAAGTGAACACAGCATGGAGTCGACTGATAGACTATCGCGTAGCCAGGCATTGCCTAACCACGGGCTGGTCGAGTATTGTGCCAAGCCACGGGCTCTCCGTTAAAAAACGGACCAATCACGACGGGGTTGGCTGTTACTCCAATATGGCTGCCAGACAATACGCGGCTCGGAGGCGAGGTGGGAAGAGAGGGAAGGTCTCTCTCTACCCGTAATGCCATTCTCCGGCTCCCCACTGCGATCCGGGAACGTATACCCGAGCTTGATCCTCGTTGCTGTGCCATGGGTTTAGTCAGGGGTGCATCTTGCCCTGGTATAGCCCTGAGTCATCCCCCGACTTAGTAACCCTCCCTCTCGCTCTGAGGACCGTACCAATTGCTCCAATAGCGTTTGTCGTAACATCGCAATGGGAATCGGTCTTGCAAGATGTTCTTTTATCTTTTAGAAGAAAAATTTATGTGGGGATTACAATTACGCATGTTACAAAAATAACGAAAATAACGAATAAAAATATGTGAATAAAAATAAATGTTTATTTACATATTGACACTTGAGAAAATGTAACAAGAAAGTAAAAAAGTTGTGTTGTTAGAAATATTTAAAAATCGAGACCTTGTTCTTTAATTAATTTTGAAGGGAGAAATTTTGACTTTATAACTTTAGTCTAACTTTCAGGATTAAGTATAAAAATATACAATATATATTTTTTATATATTAAATTATTATGTAGAGGGGATTGACTTTTATTTACCATGAACTTTGTCAACAATTTTACATCAGTACTAAATATCTTATGTTGAAAAATAAAGCACAGAACACAATTTATATATACATATATATATATATATATATATATATATATATATATAAAACATTTTATAATAAATATATAGATAGAAAGAACAAAAATATTGTAGAAACTACAGAAGCAACCAATGGAGATAGTGAGAGATCCATTGCTACTATAATTATTGGCATTGTTTTTGTACATTTGTATAAACACACTTATTTAATTCTCACAGTGACTAGCCACTCTAAGAGCCAGTCACTAGGTTAAAACCGCCAGATGATAAAGCGTGTAAACCGTCACTGTTAAGATGCTATCTAAATCCTGTCAAATGCCCACTCCATTGATACCCCTTATTCTTGTGTCGTCACTCTCATTCGAGCGCAGTTTGAGATCAACCGGCATATATTGGAATAATTTTATAATTGCCACTGATACGGTCAGTATACTTATACACTCTAGGCTGCTTGACAGTGGCTATAGATCTCCGATGAATGCATAAACTTTGTGACCATGATAATCCTTGATCGTCAGCTACAAGGACACAATGTTTCGTATCGATCGTCATCAATTAAACTCTCTATAAATTAATTGGAGCGTAACTTCTTCACCGAATCCATAAAAATGTATTCTTTTATTAAAAATGCCATAATACATTAATTCTATAAGTAATATCACAAAATCTAATACAACCATAATATTGTCATATTATATTTTCATAAATTCGTACGTTAAAATCACTTCAAATTAGAGAAGAAGTGCATGATTTACCGATATTTCGTCATGTAACAATTGTAACCGTGCCGAACGCAAATGTTACCACAATTTTAAGTGTTTTGCTCGTCGTCAATTACTTTCCATCATGAAGATCTGAAATGAATGTTTTCGCGTCGTTTCCTGTGAACAATTTTGTGGAGACGGACTATTGAAGAGAGTGACGCTATTTCAATTTACCATGCCAACGTCACTTCATCATGAATATGTCGAAGAATATCGGCACCTAATGGCAAACGTAGCGCCATAGCGCTGATTTATTAACCAATAAGTGCAAATCACTGTATCTGCCAATATGCTGCCGCGAATGAACTATAGGACCATCGACAAAACTGTAACGTAACAATACGCAGTTGATCCTGGCGGAATTGTCCTGAAGAACGCAGCCCGAGACACCTTATGCAGTCGATAAATAATAGTAGCTGCATGAAGTTGTGCTTTCCAATATTCCGCCAATATTCTCGTTCCGGAACGCCGGCTGACACCGACACGGCTCCTTTTGACTTTTTCTCGTCGTTTCCTCGTCAAACGCGTAATGCGAGTTTATTATTCAACAGCGCGCTCAATAGCAACATGCCGTCGGAAAGTGGCCTGAACCCGTTTACTGTTCCTTTAGCATACATCTGACTCGGCGATTACCCCCGTAACACTTAATACAACGATGTGCAAAGCGATAAATTCTTCATCGTTCTTACCGCCGGAAATTAAAATTATGCGCAACCACTTTTAAGCATCATTCCTGGGTATGTGATTAATATATGAATCGTTGATCGCAGAATAGTAATATATACAGTACCGGCCAAAATTATATCATCTTTAGATTTTTGAGTACTTATTTTAAAGTGCACGAATCTTTATCAAATCATAACATGTTTTAATGGTAAGTACTTATTGAAGAAATAACTTTTCATTAAATAATGAAAGCAATAACTTGTTAAAAATTAATTTCATTAAAAATTTCCAAAATATGTTAAATTTAATAATAAACTTTAAACTATTATTATAATAATAAATATTTTAAAAATGAACAACAAAACTAGTTATAACTGTAAAAAAAATTACTGCGACACAAAAAACAAAGAAAGCACAAAGATGCGATTTTGGGGAAAATTAATAAAAAATTCGAAAATCATGGTATATTTTGTCAAATCTCATTATACTTCATGTACAAGGTGTACTTCCTTCCAGGTGTCTACTGTAAAATTTTTAGCACATTCGATGTACTTTGACGAAAGTTCTTTGAAGAAAGAAAAAAAAGGTAATATAATTTTGGCCGATACTGTAAGTCAGTAATAATACATTTTGAGAAGCGTAATACTTGATTATTTTGATATCGCATAAAATTTCTAACGCTTTTCGTAAATCTTCTTGTATCTTGTCTCTGTAGAAGAGAGTGCTTTACACACAGTCGAATTTTATAGTTTGAGTATTTTCACGGTTGCGTTCAACTTTATCAATTTCGGACATCGATAGCCATTTTAACTAACAATGAGACGTGTTGTACCGGCAATTGTAAAAATGAAGTCGGATGTCGAAATTCACGGTAAGATAACGTAATTAAGGGGAATAATGGCGACTGAAAAACGTTGGTCATCGCTCAGACAACGGACATGCCGCGTAATCGAATACGCTCACAAAAACGATGTCACACCTCTCTTTTCGAGCAAACAGTTTGCAGATCGGTGAATACGTCATGACACGGTTCGGTAATCGTGGAAGTAAACACTACGTCAAATAGTGCAATAGATATGATTAAAATGATTAAACTCGTGTTTTTATACAAAAATGCATGCACGATAAATTTAGATCTTATATCATTGCAATGTCAAGTTTAGTCCGGAATGTTTTAATCCGGAAGAAAGCAGTAATGATTAGCACCGCTAAGTACACCGAAGAAAGTGAATCTTTTACCTGTAATTTATTAACCCGTAACGGTCACACGGGGTCCAGTGGACCCCAGGCAAACTTTGTGGCTATTTTGAGTTCAGAAGGGCTTTTCGAAATTAGACTTATAGCATGTATAAATGTACCATTTCTATTTCACGAGATTGACCGAAATTTGTAACTTCAGACTTCAAAATAAATATACTTTTTTCAAAGTTTCTTAAATCTCTATTTTTTTTCAAAAATATATTGTTTCCCGAGTAAAACGCCGTTGGATTTTTTTCGATATTGCAAAAATTAAACTTTCTATGAATTTTTTTGTAAAAAAAGTTAAATTTCGTGAGTTTTTTTTTCTTATCGATTTTTGACTATTTTAAAATCATTAAAAAAAAACGATTAAATCATTTAGAGGGAATGTTAAATTAAAGTTTGGCGCAAGATTTAAGTCAATGTATCAAATAGAATACAAGTAAGATTCGTTTAAGTGCGTGGGGTCCGCTGGACCCCGTGTGACCGTTAAGTTATTATTTGGACGTGTGACCGTTACGGGTTAAATGACAAAAGAATTATCGAATCTTTCGAACACGATATACGCGGTAATAAAATCAAGTGAGAAGCAACGAGGCGGACAAAATTAAGATCGCGGGGTTAAATGTGAAGCGGACAGTCGCAAAATCCGAATTTTCCCGTTTTGCTACACGGAAAGAGCAAGGTAATCAAAACGGCACTCGTGAGGAAGAATTCTGAAAACGAGGTCAGAAACCTTGCTAACACCTCATACATACAAGTCATTCTCGATCTGGTGGTGCCCGTCAATGAGCATTGTTGCCACCTCATAGTATGACGTTCTCTCTTCGTGTCTAGCTTGCACTTTTCGATGGCCACCAGTCCACCACGAGAACCACGCGGTAGTCGAGTCATGCTTAGAAGGTGCATTTTTCTCATTTCGACTTCCGAAAACTTCGTCTCCCGTTACCTATCTCCTTCCGGTTTAACCCGTCATATCGGAGGCGTTCGCTAACCGGCCGGAGACGAAGCGGTGCCTCCTTCAGGTATGCCCATATCGTTCAAACCGCACCGAGCAAACTGCAGTAGCTCGGAATATTTTATTATAACGCGTTACCTGTCCAATAAAACCCAAGTTTTATCAGGCACGTCGCAAAAGCGGACGAAGTCGAGCGTTGGTCCGCAAGAAATGTGCTTGAGGGACAGATACTATCATGATTTTACGTCCAGAATAATGCGTTCTGTGTTGGAAGATTTGCAGTGTATAAATCGGTATCATTATGGATAAAACTTGAATTCTGCGAATAGAGTAATTTTCTTGACAATAGGTTTTTAACTTTAGGTGAGAAGTATCTCGATATGATAAATGTATCCTACACAAATTTAATAAGACCATTAATTTAACAAAAAGAGAAGTTGCTCTAGAAAATGCTTATTCTCGACAGCAATTATTATATTTAATTTATGTATTTAAATGCATAATACAACAACTTTTGTTACCATACTTTCTCAGCCTAACTCGTAAATACTGATTTATAACGGTTTGGCTTCCAAAGTTCCTTGTTGCAAGTTGTGGTGATGCACAAATTCTTCCACGGGACATAGTAACCCACATGACAAAACAGATTTTAAATCGGTCAATCTCTAACTATTATCATACTTTTCATATATGAAAGAACTTTCGTATCCTCTGGAGACAAGTGGAGAAATTTGTTAAAACGTAAATAATGGTTTTTTCATAACAAACTTTTCCGATTAATATAGCATATGCATATATTCAGCATGGAATTATTTTAATCGATTTAAGAAAGAAGACTTTGTATTTTCAAAAAATGTACATTTTGAATAGTCAATGTGTTTTGTGGTTTTATATCCAGAAACTTTTGTATATTCATTATATCTATGTTCAATATGTCAAGAAGCAATGGCGCCAGCGATTTTGCAGATTTCTTTTTCGATAGATACTTCCTTTATTAAATTTCTTAAGAATAATGACTAATTGTAATGAATATTGTAATTAAAATTGCGAATAAGTATGCCTTTAAAATATCTACATGTACCATTATTGCTTTCTTTATACATAATGCATCCTGTGATGCCTGTGATTGATACAAAATAGCCGTTCCTTTTGTTGCTTACGAGAGATTCTCAAGAAAGTCCGTCGACAAAAAAATACCTTGATGCATTAATGACAGGTTGGAGGTAGAACGGAGAGGGTGTCTAGAAAGGGCTAATGGTACTTGAGGTGACAGGCTGACCTTAACCCACACGGTCTGATACATATCTATCCTAAACCAACACGATTTTACCAGAAGAATCTTTGTACTAGCAATACGGTCTTTTGTTTATTTAATGTTTGGCTTTGCATTCTTTCCCGTACTCGAGCTCGTGTTTTACCCAGCTTAGTCGAGAATGCTTTATGTTCTATTATAATTTACCTGGTAATAATCGAAGTACTAAATGCGTATTTATTTAAAAAGATATGCGTAGTTGTCAACAAATTCCAATGTTTTCAGTAATTTCCTTGAAAAATATATGCAATTATAACCGTACAATTATAAATAGCTGGATGAAAAAAAGTTCCTCTCGTAAGAAACGGTCATATTGTGTTATTATCCGGCCCGGTTATTATCCAGCAAAAGTCGAAAGTCGAATTCGGTTAGGCTTCGACGATGCCGCAAGGCACACCGGTCGCCAGCGGTATAGAACTAGCATGATTTGCAAAAAACCTCACAAAATCGTAGAGACGATCTCAACCAGGTAACGACTTCTACAGACTGTAGACAAGCTCTATTGTACGGCGGCGAGAACTTCGAAAAGCTAAAAGGAAGAGAGGAGGAGGAGTGCCACGAACTTAATTTTTCATCGTTACTGGCGACTGTCGTCATCTCTGACACTCTGTGCAGCTTGACTCTAATACGAGTTTTATGTTAATGTTTTAATCCGCCGATAGGATTGAAACGTTTGAGATATACGAAGGACGTGGCGAAGGAGCGGAGGAGCAGCCGAGGAGGAATCCGGCCCTTTTATTGAACACGTCGACGCGGCTTTAAAATGGACGCTCTATAGTGAGTCTCTCGCTTGCGCTCTCTGTCTCTCTTTCTCTCTTCGTATTCCATTTTATTAATATGAGATTAACGAAGGGATTAATTAAAATGCTCGGACGAAGAATTGGAGTCGGCTCGGCCAATCCGGGCAGACATAATTACGTCCAAACGTTGCGATTGGTATTCATATTCAGTTTGCGACTACTGTGAAACATAATACGTTATTACAATTATATTTATCAACGTCAGCCTTCATTACAGATAATGCCCGTATGCTCTGCGCTGGTGAGATATTCGTGAGATAATTTCGACGATAGTATCGTCGTTTCGCATGACGAACGACCGGTTTTCACCGAAGATGGAATTCACAGTTTAATTAGTTAGTTAGTTAGTTAGTTTCTCGCGCGAATCTCTGTGTATTTGACACGTACATATATATGAAAGCATACAATATGGTATACGTCGCAAAAGTCGAACGTTTTCTCTCATCTATAGTTATGCGAATCATGTAAGAGTACTTGAGCGCAGATGAAAATCCTTTCTAGGAGAAAAGGTGCTTTGAATCACGAATAATTTGACATGAGCTTTTTAAAATAAATTTCATAAAGAAGTAGCCTAGTAATGTCAGGCGTATACTAATTAGCTCTTAATTATGCTCAGATCGTTACAAAATACACGCATTGTACGAGTGCTACACCTTCGAAGATGTTTGACTCTATTTTTGCATTACATATTGCACTGTGGCGCGATTATATTTTTGCGCTACGAATTATGCTGGCACGAAGCTAGACATGACGTCGCGGCTATTGTTGCCACCTATTTTCATCCCGAGGCTTCCTGGAAGTGCCCTCCTGGATTCGTCCCGAATCCGTGGCGTGCAACGAGCCGCGATATGAGTAATGGTGCGTGCTCGTGTTACAGGGGTGGATGTGGCAAGTCATGGCTCCGAGTATCCCTGTAACCCCCATACACACGCCTCGCCAGCTGCCCTCGCAAACATCCCCCATGGGGGTCGCCGCTAGCTGGCATAGCTGGACTAACATGGCGGAACACGCACAGCTCCAAATATTGATTCCCTCTCGGGACATGGAGTCGCGTTCGTAAAAATTGCCCGCTGAACAATGAATTGCTACGAACTAGGACATCGCTGTTCTTGAGAAATTTCGTTTTGTAAAATCCTTTGATCCGTTGCGCATTCGTTCGCTATTACAATCTTCGAAATGTTCAATTTTTCTAGGAAGATTAAGAAGTAGACGAAAAAGAGGGGATCATATCTGAAGCTGATTTTTTGCAGTTGCTCGAAAAGAAGGATGACGAGGAGTTTTCGAGAATCGCAGAGTACCCGAGTGGAGTGGAGCACGGGTCCAAAGTGGGGTTCCCGCGTCTAATTCCAAATCCACTTCGGGAGGAATTGGTCACGGCTATTGCCATGCGTGGAGATAGTCGGATATTATTTTTTCCCCCCGGAGGCAATCCTTGACGAATCGAAGCGGAAATTAATCCAACGCGGTCTATCGATTGCGTCTACCGTTCTTTGCTATCGACTGTATTTTCTCATTTCTATCCTTTTCATATCATTTTTCTGTATTTGTATTTCTCGATATATATCTTTATATTAATTCATTCATCAACATAAGAACATCGTAATTACAATTGCGATATAATTAGTGATTATATATAAATATATACAATATATAATTATGGAGTTAAAAAATAAAATTAATCGACCAAACTGATGTACTTCAACTTTATTTCACACGCGCGTTTATGATCAAAATAAATTATCTTGATAACTTCCATAGTTAGATAGTTAGATAGAAGATAAAAAATAAATAAATGAAATAAATTTTATTACTCACTCTGTGAATAAACCACAATGAAATAACGCTTTCATCATATATAAAGAATCATATATATCATCATATATATATATATAAAATATAGGATAAAAAGCTTCCAGATAAAATCGTGCACTACTTTTAATAAGTTCATCTACATAAAAAAAACTCAATTTTATAGAGAGAATTGATTCGTTTTACTTCTGAGCACCCACACTTCATGAATATAATATAACAAAATTCGACAAGGTCTCTTATCTTACACGCGTTCCTCTAAAGGCTATTCCCTAATTAGCATCTCTCGAAATTCTCTGAAAATAGACGGAAAATTAGTCGATCGCGCCTGGGCGGCCGCGCATGGCGGATGCGGCCATGCTTTCCTTCCCTCTTGCTCCTCGTGATTTCAGTCCACGCACGAATCCACGCACTACGCGCCGCCCGCGCACGTGGCAGATGTTCAGTTTTATGCGCTCACGCATGCGTTCCCATCGAGAGGTCCCCACCAATCCCATTTTCTCGCTGTCCCTCTACAACTCCGTCCTATATCGATAGACAGCTCGTTCCCTCGATTCACCGAAATATTGAGGAAATTGCGTTACCTTTTATATTACGAGATGGATGCTTCTTTGTTAGAGCACGACGCAGAATATTCACGGACTTTATATTCCATTCTGTTTTAAAATGCAAGTTTACATTGCTATCGACTACATCACGTTCAGAAATAAGCATAAACATTGATCTGACAATACGCGTTCCTTCAATATTTTTCTTGTACTCGGACTAAAATGACTTTTAATTTGAAAAATAATGTAGAGATCAGGTATAGATATTTTTAAATAAAAATAAAACAAAATTATTCATAATATACCACTCAAGATAATTTGCTTTGTACACTTTTTAACTGAACATGCATGAATTTTTGGCTGAATAACTTTAACTAATAATTCAAACAGAAGGGCGTTAATTGACGAACAAACTTAACTAATAATTGTTGAAATGCGAATATATAAAAGTAACATTAAATATATTATTTCTAAAATAATGTACTGCAATGTTAATTACTCCAATTGTTTCATTTATGTATCAGCACAATATCATAAATATCAATTATAAAACTGTAATTTTCCATGATTCCATTACGTTGTGAAAATAATGAAATAAAATAGAAGAAATTATTATTGATCATAAATTAAGCAACATAATATTAGAAACAACACAACAGTTTTATCAATTTAAGCAGCAACGATAAAAGTATATTTTCAACATAAAATCAGCAAAAACTTTTAGTGGTGATTGCATATATCTAATCTCTATATATAATACTTAACAACTAAATTTTTGTTTAAATAAAGAAATCAAATTTTAAAAATAACATCATGCTTGTTGATGTGGTAATGTCAATAGAGGTGAATAATATTGCAAATTTAAAGAAAAAAGCTTCGTAAATCCATCTTTCGCTGATTGAAAAGTCATTCTTTCCTCTACATTAGTTTTTGATTTTTTATGTCTTCTGGTAAATGCGACTGATCAGCAAATTGTTTTAGTCTTATACAGAGTTTCTGCGCGATAATCTCGTATGGTTTACTCTTTTCCAGTCGTATAGCCGCAGTCGCTGATAATGTCACGAGCATATCTAAGAAGGCGGAGTTGTCGAGGCTGAACGCCCATTACACGACTTGAATCTCACGAGGCGTAACGAAAACCGATCTCTCGGCGTAACGTCGATCTCGATAAAGGTTATTCAGTATCGAAGGTGCTAATAGTCGGCTACGCGATAATATTCGAATCTTTCCGTTCGTATAGACGTATCGTAATAATAAATATAAAAGTATCACGAGAGCAGACCGGTCGAGTTACGCTTATTTTAGTCGACCACCAATTGCGAACACTACTATTAAAAGTTATGTGCGATAATAGTTCCGACGCTCAAAATACATTTTCACCATGATCAAACCACGTGTGGTATTTTCGATAATTGCAACAACCGGCCGAGTAAAACGTAATATACAATCCTATTTAGTTTATAATTAGAGACACATTCACGATACGTTAAACATAACTTGCCATCTCTAATGCGTTCCCACTCGAGACAATGCGATGATAATTTATTCCGTGGACGTAATTTTTTTACATACGAGCCGCTGTACAATCCATCATGCTTCGTCAAATTGATACAAGCACCTTGCACTGCAGTGTACACTGCAGGTAACGTATACGCTTTCCTCCTTTCATCTTTTCTTTTCATTTCGAACTACTAACCTCGCGCGTGGATATCGCGATTGGCACGACTTCGTCTCATAAATATATAATGATTTTTCATGCAAATACCAATGTAGCTTGTGTTAAGCGACAAATTTTTTAAAATAAATCTTACGATAAATTCAAAGTCGATTTCTTCAGGAAGAATAGCGACAAAGATCAATACTTGCCACGACTTTTTGTAACATCGATAATAAATATTTTTTAATATTATAAATTATATTCTAACTTGAATTTATATTGAAACAATACTGCTTATTACCGAGAAGAACGAGACTTTCTCACTTATTAGATTCGCGCCATGAAAAACTTAACGGAAAGTTTAGATAAGTATTATAAATTGTCAAAAAAAGAAGAATATCGCATTAATTATATTTATATTTTTTTCTACATATGTAAGTAGAATATATATGTATATATAAAATAAATGAATTAATATAATTAATAATGAGACGCAGGTGTGTATCATAACTACAATGAAGATTAACTGCAAATAACTTTTCCGATTTCGCACAAAGGAGCTTTATAACCTGCATCGTAATTCACGTCATCTATTTTTAATTTAGTTCTACAATTATTTTCTAGTCATCAACTCGCCATTTCTACTTTAGTTCACGCATCACACAGCTCTCTTGCTTTATGTTATGTCGGATCACCATTTTCTCCTATCAAGCCCTACGGAATAAGGATGATGGAAGAATTTCTTATGTATTAGTCTAGTAACTCATTAATCATACACGCCATGTGCCGAATATCTCGATTGATCGACGACGAGATAACCGCGTAATGAGCTCTGCTGCTCTTCTTGGTCCATTCTCTGCTCAAAAAGTTACCGCACTGTCCGATTAATTCATTTCGTTATCGTAAACGAAGAAATTCAAATATATCACGCTCTATTAATATTAGTTTTTAATATTTAGTTTGGGGAATGTGGACAAATTACGTATTACTACGGCTGAAAAAAAAGAGAGTATCGTTAAATAAAATGGCATGAACAATTTTTCATCTTTTTAAAGATTAAGAAAAATATAAGGAGATAATATTTCAATTTTGTTTTGCTGCTAGGATATCCAATGTCGAATATTTTTTCCAAGTTCTACATAAACGTTCAATAAAATTTCCCTTAGTGCTCAAGCATTAGAAAATATCAACATTTTCAAAATTGTCAATTATTTTAGAACAATCCTCGCAGTCACGTACGAACAGGACATCGATATATGAATTTCGAAGGAGAATTTAACAAGCAAACCCTTCGTCAACCGTTGATAGCACGCTCGACGCAGAGTGTCTCGTAGCTAGGCGTATATTCTGTTGAGCGCAAAGTAATTAAATGCAGAGAGAGAGAGAGATTAAATGCAGAGAGAGGAGAGGGAGAAAGAGAGAGAGAGAGGAGAGAGAAGGGGAACCGAACCCGACAGAAGGGCTGGACAGACTGGTGGGGTTGGAAAGGCGAAGTAGGGAGGAAGGTAGCGAGGGCGTTCCTGAAGCCACTCCCCAGCCTCGAGTCCTCCGGAACTGGAACCTGCCTGCCTGGAAACCCGTAGTTATATACCTGAACAAAGTGCACCTTGGTATGCAGGTAGACACCGCGGCGCATTGCATGCGCGCTCGTTACAGTCTCCTTCCATCTCTCTCGCTCCCGATACTCGCGCGAGTATCCTCGACATTCTCCCATATGCAGTTCGTGTCGCATAACATTTCTCGCCGCTAACGTACCTCCCTTTTTATTATGCGACAGAAAGCGCGCGGCAAGAATGCCAAAGAAATGACAAAAAAAAAAGAATGAGATGCAACCTGGTCTATTAATGCATTCCAACTGTTGTATGTGTATAGTGTACGTGTGATGTACATTTTCCATTGTACAATAATTTTGTTGATTTTACATTTTGTGTCTCTATTTTCAGGCGGATCAATTATTTAATCACATAAATATTACATGAACCATCGATCATTTTATGATCGCTATTTATGGAAAATTATATATAATTATGGAAAATTATGTATAATAGTCAATTCTTCTACTATTTTTAATTAAACGTTATTAAAGGTCGCATATATAATTTTATAGAATGTAATTAAATTTATAATTTGGCACTTGATGCGTTGAAGACTGTACGTCTTCAACTATATGTTTTTTCATGATGCGATGAAATATTTCACGGTATATAGTATTTTCAAAGAAATGGTCAGAGAAAGGGAATAAAAGGGAGAGGGAAGAAAGAAAGAGAAAGAGAGAGAGTGCAAGCGAGCAAAGTGCATTCGGTCGGCGTGTTTATGCTAATTAGCCGCGCAAAGGTGCGGCCAGGTGCGGCAGGCTCGGACTATAGTGAATGTTCGGATTGGCTCTTACAAATTGCCGCGTTAATTCGATACGCTTCCGACGTAAAGAGCCGCGAGCGCCAGATGTATTTAGCTGTTCTTGCCGGTACCGTCGTGAAACATGCACAGCATGTGCGCCGACTGACTCTTTAATTGGTATCCGAAAACGGGATTTCGATCATCTCTGATAGACGCACAACAAGATAAAATCGATCAGGCGAAATAAAAAAACATTCATTTCGATTATAAAATACTTTGATAAATTTCGTTTTTAATCAATCAAAGTCTTTCTTTTGTATTAAAGTATTAACGTAAAAAAATAATAGATTAACAGTATAAGCTTACCAGTTTCAAGATCTACGGTGTAAGGAAGTCCTGCCCATGGATCATCTTCCTGCGGCTCGGACTCCTTGGCATCACCCTAGAAATAACGATAGGCCCAATCGAACAAAAAGATTTTTATATCTCATGGATATATCATATTTATAATCATTATCGCAAGAAAGATAAAGCAAAAGTAAGAGGACATCTCGCAATAACGTGACTCTTGTCGTAGTCAAAAGTAAAGTTTATCTAGCGCACTAATTATAATTGATCAATTAATAAACTGTAACGAGGAGCCAGTAAATTAGCTAGAAAATTAGATTGAAAGAGTAGCGATGTGATGTAATGAACGCTGACCGTAATTAACGACGTTCTCGCATCTGAGAAGTGTCAAGGAGGGATGAAGGACTCGACTCTCATGAAGCGAGGCTCTCGAAGAGAGATGTGATCGGTGCTCGATCATAAAACGTAATTTCAACAAAGATGATTACGAATCCGTGGAGCTGACGAATTTGAAATGAAGCTCGCGCAACAATGGCCGAATTCAGTCGAGCGTTACTCGAATCGGCCAAGGTCGAATGCCTTATGGAGACGTCATAATCAAGCGATCGACCCTACCGCCAACATGAAAAAGGGCCCAAGGGCGGGCGTATGCCCCGGGCCATAGGTCGCCCATAGCGCGGCGGTACATGCGAGCTGCAGTGAAATGAGTTTAATGAAAACAGTATTGTACTCGATCATTAATCATAGCGAGTCCCTGATAGCGGCCATCCAGAACCACCGCTATCTATCTCTCTCTTGCCCGCCAAAATCTGTCTCTCTTTCTCTCTTTCTTTTCTCGCCGCTCTCCCTTGCCATCCTCGCTCAAATCTTTCCCTTTCTGCCTACGCTCCGGTCACTTTTTCATTCGACGATATGATGTATCGTTGTTGAGTGGTGCGTTGTACCGAGCTCTACAGAGTTATGAATATGAAATTCAATCTCTAGCGTCCTAAAATCGAACCCACGCAAGACAGAAACGAACACTTCACTACTGTAGAAATATCATGAATTCGAAAACTTTTCTCAGATTAATAACAGATGTTTGTAAACAATGAATGATCTCTCCTCTAGTATTAAAGCTTAAAAGGATCTTGTGTAATTTATGTGATATTTAGTAAAACCTGAGAAATTCTTCGCAAGCTTAAAGAGTTCTTAAAGGCGGTCCCACAATATTTTTGAAGAGTCACGAACGCGTATAGCCATGTGTCTTATTTTGGGCCCACAACGTCATCTCTTTCGACTCTCGAAGGAAACGTCGGTCCCGCTCGACGACGCAACCCTCGATGCGACAATGGAGGTCCTGTCAGCGATACGGACTTGCATGGCTGGCATAGCTCTCAATTAACGTTTACGAACTGTTACGACTGTCTGCCCCGATCAACCGCCTTACAAGGACCAGCGCAGATAGAAAGCATAATTCAAATCAGCCTTGATCGCCGTGAGTAAATACGAATTCAATATATCCCGGTCGCTGGAGATATGGCGCGAGTCACGCTGCCTCGAATCGTATGTAACTCGCGACACATTTCACATTTTGCGACTCGTTCTTCTGGATTTATTTCGATAACGACTAAAGTATCTTGAACAATAAAAATTTTAGTGTCTATAAAAATATTACGTAAATTAAATATTCAAACATTCGTGGGAGAAAAAATATCTTGATTATTTTTATTATATAAAAAATATAGGAGATTCTAATAATGCCAAAAAAATCGCTTCATAAGAATAAATTATCAAAAAAATGACTCCGGAAGTTAGATTAAAAAATGCGATAACCTAAATCATTGATATCACCGCAAGCGCCATTTTGTTCCGAAATTCCAGCCGACGGAAACAATCGAGACAAAGAAGGAAGCCAAACCCACTTCGGCTGGCCGGGCGCGTTTTCAATTTCCAGGACCATCAATACGTCCCTCGGAATACCCCTCCCAGAGTGCTCCAATCTCTCTGGCTTGCGAGTCCCCTCTCTCTTTATCCGCCGTCTCTCCTTCTCTCTCACAAGAAACGCTTCATGGATTATCATCGTTCTTTCTCTCTTCCTCCTCCCTCTCCCCCCTCTCTCTCATCCTTTTTGGCCCCGTCTCTCTTCCGCTCCGATAGGTCCGTCGATGGCGCCCCTCGTACCAAGGGGGATGCTGCGTACATCTATCATTTTACCAGACCCTGCCGGCTTCACGGATACATCGCAGGAACAAATGAACGCTAGCCATTTTGATGGTTTTATGAATCTCACTCGGCGAGAATGGAGGACGGGGCGAGAGGATCTGTTGTTTTCATCGAGATTCTCCTTCTACATCGCATGGATCGACCCTCTTCTCACCGCGTTTCTCTCATCGAGCCACTGTCTTCGGGCTCCTGGCACCGAGACGGAGTCGCCCTAATGGAGCCCGTCGCCTAGGAGAACTCGCTTCATTTGAATCGCGTTGATGAATTAAAAATTCACATCAGTCACGACAGCTCGAGGAAGCGATCTTCTCCTTGCGAATAAGGTGCCTTGCAGCGATTCATCTTGCGCGATACGCATCCGCGTTGAAACAACTCAACGGAGGCTAGGTGATATTCTGTAAGCGGAAATTGATCGGGCTTTGCATCGTGTCTGTTGCAGGCGTCTTCGCCCAATAATTACAAATCATCTCGGACCGATGAAACGCATAACGAGACATGCGATCTAGTGATGCGACAACGTATCGAGAGCATCTCCATACATAAAACGAATGTCGATCAAAATATCAAGTTGAGTATTTACACAGAAACATCGACACGACCTTTTTCTTTTGCTTTTCTTGATGTAATCGATGGATCTTGTATTTTTAATTGATATCGATAATGTTTTTGCATAGCAGATACTTACCAAGACGCCAAGACGCATACAGAAAATAAACAGACGTGTGTGTGTGTGTGTGTGTCGTGCGTGCGAGGAGAACCGTGATCACGTCTGCTAAGCATGGAAAAATTTGTTGTCTTCGCGACGAATGCTTTCCATCCTGAATCGCTCGATCGAACTTCCTCTTTCCTACTTTCTAGATTGACGTTCCTCTAAACGCCTCCATAATTCATTCCCGTTTCGCAGCGAGACGGAGTCGCTCTAATGGAGCCTGTCGCCGCGACGTGCACCGATCATTTAAATCTTGGCTCTGGATTAAAAATTTCTGCCAGTCACGGCGGCTTGAGATAATTGTACAACAGAAACATGCAACGTGCTTTACAGCAATTCACTTGCCTAGCTTCTTTTCTTAGCGACATCAACGTCTCGAAGAGCACGATATGTTGACAAACATCTCCATAAAGACTATTGTTTTCATTGAACCATTCACCTTAACTGGTGGTCGTAAGTTTTTATGAAGCTATGATTCGATATACAATTTCAATTATTCATAAAAAATAGATATTATACTAGTAATGTGAACTATATTAATATTAGTAAAATTGAATTCATCAGAATTATATTAAATTTGAAAAAGGCAGAACATGCGATTCAAGAGGATACGCATAGTGAAATTTTCTCATTATCACTTTTGAGACAGCTTTATGCCGATTTTGAGTCATTGCCTGCCTTTAGTCAAACAATTTTATGGCCAGACGTTGGAACAATGCTTGTCAATAATCTGTCGCAATGCAAGATAGAGAGGAAGAAGACGAGAAGACTGGACTCTTCTTTGTTCTCAGCTGTTCGCGGATCGCGTCTCGGATCGATGTGTCGGCTTTCGATCGGGATCGAGGGTCTTCCCCGTGTTATTGGGCTCTCGAGGCGGCGGCGAGCCCTCACAAAGATAGAACCCGCTGGAACAATGCGATCTTCGCGGAGGAAGAGGAGCCGATGGAGACGAAGCGGCGCATAGCGACGCCGGGAAAGAAATAAAGAAAGAAGGAACGCCGAGACTACCGAAGGTCGTGAGAAGAAGAGAGAAGTGAAGAAGCGGATGAAAAGAGGAGACGAGAGACAGAGAGGGAGACGAAGAACGTCGAGAAGTCTGATGGGCTACCCGCCCAGAACGTCGATGCAGCGTCATTGTCGGTGACCATCGTATGGATGAGATCTCGTAGGCTCGAATCTGCCGGATAAACGCGCCTCGTGTCCATCCACCGAAACACGCCAAGCGAAGAAAAATCGTCAGTACTTACCGAAAAACTTACTTGTACGAGGAGAATCAACTGGGATCCAATCAACTAAAGAGCCTGCATTTTTCATAGCTTTAGTTTAGATTACACTCGCGGTTAGAAAATTAAAATAAATTGATTTACAGTCGATAGTTGAGTTCAGAATTCAAAGACCCTCTTTTACCTATATTAAAGACGAAAGAAGCTATTCAAGAATAAATTGTAAATCTCTTTAATCTTATCTCTCTCTATTGCATATAGATATCAAAATGATATAATATTGATATAAAACTAATATAATATTCTATGAAATAATATAAAATAATATAATACTCTGTTCGTCTTATTTTCAATTGCATATTATTCTAAGTATTTTAGTAAAAACTTGATCGACTCTTCGGTGAAATGGAGAGGAAAGGATCAGTTTTCGATAGGAAGCAGGTGCAATATAATTCACATGATATCTGTCTCTAATAACAAAATTAGCCAATTAATCTTCTACAAAGAAAAAAATATTTAAAATCTACGGTAGAAACTGCATGTCTTTACATAAAGATAAGCAAAGTGTTACAGATGTCTTTTCGTGGAACATGACTATAATACACCATGAGACAAAGGTATCGTTTGGTCTAGATGTACATATAACTTGAAAAAGACAAGATCGATGATCGATATGAACAAGGAGCTTGGAACATCGGTCGAGATCACATCCGAGACGACGCGTGGGATGATGTCTAATCTCTCTTTGGGTCTATCGAACATGGCCGCCATGTATTGGGGCGGCTTAATGTCTCCGATCGATTGAGATCGATTATTCACGAGCGGTTGTAAACGAAATCACGCGTTAAAAAATCAGGGTAAGAAGTCATGCTATTTTCGAAATCAAAAAATAAAATTCGCGAAAGATTCGCGGTATGTTGACGTTTCAGGATGAGTGCGCGTCCTCTGAATAAGCTTTATGCGGCACGAAGAAAAGATGACAAGAAGATAACCACCCCAAGTGCCGAATCCCACTGTTGAGCTAATAGTGTCATGTTTGTTTGATGCATCATCATCTATTTTAGGAATCGATATGAATCTATCTAGGCACAGTATTTTGTTGATATTTGTGTTCGCAGCGTTAGCTAATATTTTTGTTAGAATGCCAAAATACATTTTTTTTTAATCCCTAAATTGATTTATAACAATACTCAAGAACGAAAAATACGAGTAATAATCCTGAAATGTTTTCCAACATGTGCATAAATGCCCGGAAGCCAAATCTGGAAGTCTTTTTCTTCTGAAACGTCACAGAGAATGTCGCTTCCTATTCGTACAATCCAATTGGTCGATGATTACCGAGAGACAGAATGGAAAACGTGCGACGTCGCGAGGCATTCTTTAACGTACAGGTGCACGTCCGGAGCTTTCTATCTCTGATAATCGTCCGGGGGACACAGGAAGACATCAATGGGCCCGTTGGCATATGGAGAAACGAACGTTTAAATTGAGTCCAAGGAAGCAAACGCTTCCTTCTAACGTGAAAGCAGAAAGCGGCGCATTCTCAAGAGACAATCGCTCGTTAGACGCTATGATTGGGAATCCGAAACAACTCGAAATCGCACAATCGTGTAATTTCAAAAAATGAACAATGCAAAATTCAAATAGTGGAAGAAAATTAAAATAAAAAAGGAAGAAAAAAATAGTTTTTTTTCGTACCTTCTGATAGGTGGCATTAATAGCTTCTAAAGCTTTCAGCTTCTCGATTTCATCCGCTGATTCTTTTTCCGATGTAGACGGCTTTTTAGTGGGCGTTGTGGCTGGTTCCACCAGCGTGAACCCTAGATCCACATCCTGCTTCCAAAGAACCTCAATCAGGTCCATATCCTGAAATCGAGAATGCACGTGATATTATTGTATAAGATCAGCATTACTCGCACTTATTAATTTAATTTGTTTCCTCCTTCTTAATGAGAAGCTTCAATAAGGCAATTTATTATTTCCCGCTAATTTCATTCCGCGAATAGCTCTTTAAAACAAACTGCACCTATTGTAACTGTATACTTTCCTCTTTTCATTATCTTACACGAATGAAAGAGAATGCGGGTTTCATTTTAAATGCAAATTGAATAGATGCGAGTTATACGGGTGGAAGTTTTATATTCTCGTTTTAATATTTAATTCTTTAATATTTAATTCTACTCATCTTCGTCTCAGAAATGATATTAAAAAAAATTATAATAATTCTAAGAAAATTACTTATTTGGTTTACTTTTTTATTTTACTTAGTCCTATTTCTCTTTATTTTAATTTATTTATTTTATTTCGCATATATCTACATTAACACAATACTTTTATCAAGTACATATATAAGAGAAACTTTTAATAGAAGCTTATTTAATTAAAAAAATAATAATAATACTTTGAAAAAATGCAAAATATATATTGTGTAAAATAAATATTTTGAAGACTTTTGCAGGAAAGTCGCGATAATTAATTTTAAAATTAATTCTTATTAATAAATTTTATTATTGCATATCGGATCCGTAATTTTACGATGCACTCTTGCATTAGTGATTTATAATTGTAATAAAAGTTTTGCGCAAAGTAATCATAATATCGCTACCATCCTTCTAAAAGTCGCACGATTAATGCTCCAATGCTTCCACAACGGAGTGCCCTATGCGCACAGTGCTTTCGTTTATGTTTATTTTACATAAGTTAATAACATCTGGCCTCGATCGCTCGTTCAGGCCCAGTCTTGATCTCCGAGATTCATTTTTGTTGCGTCTCGGATGTCCCTCGCAGGGAGTCCCATCGACGAGTGTGTACAAAAGTGCATGATTAATGATGGTCGAGTATCGATGCATCTCGAAATGGAGGAGATCGAAGAAAGGACCCGGGAGAAGGGACCAATCACATGACGGGGCACAATCCTCAGGGCAGCTGCCCCGTGGGTTTTAATCGAGCCAATTTCGCCGAGTTCGTACTTTGAGCCTCGTTAACCAATCTACGAATTTTCCTCGCCAATCTAAAACCCTCTCCGAACTTGCGGCACATACATGAAATGATTAACATGTTCAGAGGGAGACCGATCTATGCACCAGTTTGTATAAGTACCGTGAGAAAATTGTTGAACAAAAAAATTGACTACAATATTTTTAGCAACAGTCAGCGGGTGTCAGAATGTTTCAACGTATTTTTTGTAGGAAAAATGATAAACTTTTTTATTTTATAAAAAATAAAAAAACAATTGTTTGCATAAAATACAAGCGTCATAACAGACAATTAAAAGGCATAATATATAATATGTAGTATATAATATGTAATATATAATATGTAGTATATAATATATATTATAACTTATTATAATAACGTGATATTAATTTAATTTTCTTATTTTTATTCTTATTCCATTTTTATTCTTACTTTTGTTTTTATTTTCTAATATTAAGTATATTATATATCTACAATAGAAATTTAAATTATAATTTAGTATAAATTTTAGTAAAAAAAGAAATAGCGACTTTATTGAAACTAGTTTCTTTCGAAACTTTCGCATCCCTCGCTTACTCATTGTTCGCTGTTTCCCCATTTACCGATAAACCGGCGGCGAAGCGTAACGCTTGCCCGAACCGCCATGTTTACGGATTAAGTTGACTAGCGGGACATACACGAGTTCTGCGCTTCGGCCGAACGGCAGGCTTTTTCCGCGGTACTTCCGCGTCAATTATTGTTCGCGAACGCGTGTTTAGGGCCTAGGTATTCCTATTGTATTCACCACTCGTTACACGGTACTTCATGGGCGTTCTCACGTGGTACCATACCGCGAATACGCCGATACTTGAAACTGTAGCAATAGCTTTTGCTTCGTCAGCGATAATACACGTGGGCTAAAACAGCTCGATTCTTGTCGAAGCATCGGCAAGACAGGAAACGACTTTGTATTCATACGACAAGCACGTAAGTGCGACGTAATGTCCACGAGGAAGAAGCCGCGACTCTCGTAACGCGACTCTTGTCAAAAACGTTACGAGAAGGGACATGGAACGAGGCTCTTCGCGTAATGCCTGAATAGACAATTGAATCAGGAAGCGATTAGATTTGATTCTTTCGCGCCGGACAAGCGTAGCGACTCGATCGCAGCCTGTTTAGTGCCCTGGAATAGTCCCTTCATTATTCAAGATCGTTTTTCCTATTTTCTTTTATTAAGGCTTCCCTCGACGAAGGGATAATGTATCTCGAGAAGACCATGACGTCTCGAGGAATTATTAAAAATATTTAATACATTCTTTGGCGGTGTACAAGGGTTTGCAATCCACTGTAAAATTATTATATACAAGAAACTTATGAGAGCTATGCAAATTTTTTAAATAATTTCAGCTTTGAAGAAAATATTGGTAACAATTCGACCTCTAATATCCGAATTCCAAAGTCATTATCTTGTATATCTGTATTGTACCTTGTATACTTGCAGAATGACATATACAACAATCGTTATTTACACTCGCGAACGCTAAGCGAGGTAGTGACGCGATTTTCTCGATCGCGAAATATCACCCTCCATATCCAATCCTCCATTATTGCGCCCTTTCTAATTAATCAGCAACTACATTTGTCGACGTGCCCCAGCCGGCAAAAGACAAAAGAGCCGCGGCGCCATTAATCTCTCGGTATCGTTATCGGCGATCGCGAATTTGCGCGCAGGCTGCGGTCGCGGTCGCCGCGGCCGCTGCCACCACCACGAAGGGATGTAACGGATACGATTCCATGCGGCGCGCTCTCGCGCGGGCACAGCTTTGTAAATTACTTCACTGACCGTGTAATTCGATGCGGCGAGAATCAAGAAAGAGGAGATCGGCGGTCAGTGGGAGGCAAAGAGAGAAAGAGAAAAAGAGAAAGAGAGAGAGGGAGGGAGGGAGAGAGAGACGGCGTGGGTGTGCGTATGATGTCGGCCATGTTGAAGAGACACAGCGGGATATCCGCCGCGCCCACAGCTGGGCTTCGCGGCGCGATGTCAAGAGTTATACCTCTCGCTCAGCCTACGTTTTATACGACGCAGCGCCGTGCTGCGATGCACGCCATGCGGCACATGATGCACACGCGCGTCCGCATACACAGGTCTGATATCGACGCCCTCGATTTCTATTCGACTTACATCGGCGGGTTGGACCGGAGTCCCGAAAAAAGACTCGCGCCCGCGACCGTTCGATCGAAACGATCACCGAAGACGGCTATTGTGGCCAGCCTCGTGCTTCTCTGCGGGCAAAAATTTATATTCAACTTGTATTTAAAATGAAACGAGCAGGTCAGCTGATGATACATGAAGCAATAGTTGTACCACGTGTCTCCGCTAAATTAAAAATAAATGTTGTTATCTTATTATCACACGGATCTATAAACACAGTTCGAAGATTTAAATCGCTGTGTCAGTAATTAATGTAATTTCTGAGAATAGGATATATTGTTTGATCGAACACATGATTGATATCTTGAAATTCCGAAGGTATGAATGACGCCGGTAAAAGAGACGATTCGATCGGAGAAACCTGGTGAGACCGAGCCGGTGCAAAAACAACGACGTAAAGGCAGATGTATCTGAGGATCAGTAATTACACGAGGTGGGTTCGTAATGGTCGACCACCATTTATCTAGCATCGCCCGTCCCTCCGATTGAATCGGATGTGTCGCGGATAGGTTTCGCGAAACCGCGATGGCGAAACGGCTTCGATACACCAAGCACCAAACGTATCTCCGCGAGTTATCTAGGAAAAAGCGATTGTTTTTGTGTTCGGCCATAACAGGTGCTACGCTCCCGTTATTTCCGCGATCCTCACCGCAAAGACGGATCTCTGCTCGCAACTATCGCTGCACGTATCAAGTAATTATAGCCGGGCATCGATACGTTCGACTCTCTGTAACTGTAAATATAATTGCAACTCGCCAAGTCCGAAAAGATCAAGTTCGACTTTTTATTCTCAACTTGGAGCGAACGATAAGTAGAGCTTGGCAGCGCGTTTCACGCTGATTGTATTACTTCAGAAGTCATTGCAATTAAAATAAAATAAATTGTCAAAATAAAGCTAATTAGGCATGTCCGGGAATACAAGTCTCGTGTTCTTTTGCGATATTTGGTTAGTTGTCGTACCATGCAACGGTTAAGAGCGATCGTAAAAAGTATTGCCATCGAATGGGCGTAAATGAGAGATCCAACGGTCTATATCTGTGACTCTTGACAATGTTTTCTTCGTCAAGTAAAATCGCTGTCGTCGAAACATGACAATGCAGCTTTCTAGTTTTCGTGCGAGTCGATGCACTTGTCCTAATTCACGGCTTTTCTCCTAAAACCGTTCAAGCAGCTCGTATTGAAACGTTGTTTTTTTTTATTTATCTTTCAATGCAGCTTAAACAGTTTCTCTCCTACTTTTCGCTTATTTTTCTATTTCTAGCTGTTTCTTGTATAGCTAAATTATTACGCTTATCGGAGATTAGTATATGGCTAATAATTATTATTTACTCAAAAGTTAAATTTTCACATAAAAGATCTCAATACTTGAAAAAAAAAATGGCCTAAAATGCTAACACTTAATAATTCTTCTGCACATATACAGGGTGACCCATTTTAACTTCCCCACCGGATTATCTTGAAAGGAATGCACTTTCTGAAAAAAAGTTTCAGATATAAGTTTTAGTATTTTTCCCTGGCTATTGAATGGCGATATTGAATTTGACCTCGATTGTGAATGTGAAGGTCATTTAAAGGTCAAGTTAATTTTTTTAAATGGGAACCACTATTTTTTATTACATATTCTTGTAGCTGACTTCAAGAGCTTTCCAAAACACTATAATAAAGTATTTTTTTATTAAGTATTTTCCGAGTTATAAAGCTTGAAATAATTTCATAATTTTACTTAAACTGTAAAATATCTCGTAAAATATTTACTTTTCGATGACCTTACCTCAATACTTTTATGCACAGAATAATGAGAGGAACCAATTGGTGTCAAGAAAACACATAGTTGTTTTTAAGAAAAAATATGCAATTTGTAACTAACAATTACATATTTTTTCTTAAAAACAACTATGTGTTTTCTTTACACCAATTGATTCCTCTCATTATTCTGTGCATAAAAGTATTGAGATAAGGTCATCGAAAAGTAAATATTTTACGAGATATTTTACAGTTTATGTAAAATTAAGAAATTATTTCAAGCTTTATAACTCGGAAAATACTTAATAAAAAAATACTTTATTATAGTGTTTTGGAAAGCTCTTGAAGTCAGCTACAAGAATATGTAATAAATCCCATTTAAAAAAATTAACTTGACCTTTAAATGACCTTCACATTCACAATCGAGGTCAAATTCAATATCGCCATTCAATAGCCAGGGAAAAATACTAAAACTTATATCTGAAACTTTTTTTCAGAAAGTGCATTCCTTTCAAGATAATCCGGTGGGGAAGTTAAAATGGGTCACCCTGTATATAACAAAAATAATTCTGTATAATATAAAATTCTGTATAGTATGTAAAAACAATAAAAATATTTTATAAATTGTTATTATAATTTATAAAACAGTATAAAAATCGATATATAATAATCGATAATATTGAAAAAAATATAGCTAACTGCTTGCCTTATGAACATCTCGAAGATGGAGCGAATAAATGAAAAGCCGAGTAAAAAGCTTTCGCCCTTTCAACGATGTACAAAAGATCTTTACAAATCTATTGTCCGATTATCGCATAATGTCCTAGGCTTTCTTCTAATCTGGCATTTGTATATTGACCCTTTGGGAATAGTACGCTGTTCGTCAACAGTGAATCCGTCAGAATGTGAATCCGTATAATTGTGGACAATAAATAGAATAATGATGATTCTACCGTTAGGTTGATCAGATATTATCCGCAATTTCTACCTTTTATTGACAAATCGACACATTGCTATGCTTTGCTATTTTAGAAGAAAAATATTTCTATGTATTTATCTTCCAAAAATACAAATTTCTTTTTTTTGCAATCGCTCGTAATATTACTTTTATCAAAATTAAAAATACATTTGTGTTAAGTAAAATTTCAATGGCTGCATTCAGCAGAGAAAGCAGATCAGTAAGCGCTCAGTGATTCTTTAATATAATCGGTTCTTGTCTTTAAATCTTCGCTGGATCTAAGTGCAGAAACCAATCGTACTAAAGAATTACTAAGCGCTCACTAATCTGCTTTCTCTGCTGAATGCAACCATTGTTAAACCAAAATTTAAAAAATGTAGAATAAGTAATAATGAGATTTTCTTTTTATATAAAATTTTATAACTTTTTAAAGAAAAATATAATTTGATGCTTACAATATTCTATATTAAAATTTGGAATCAAAATTCTTTAAATAATTTATTGGAAAGAATTATATTTAATATTGGTTTTATGCTATTCATATTGTAAATTCAATGTCCGCAAGTTTTAAATAAATTCAGTGAAAAATGCTTGGGAATTCACATGGGAAATAAATTCTTCACAAAAAATTTTTACAAAAAAAGACTTTCTTTTACGTGCCGTAAACAAATCGTAAACAAATAGATTTCCCGAAAGGTAGAAAATAGCAACGATAAATCATCTATCATGTCCATAAATTATATAGTTTTCATATATTTATGAATGACTTTACACTTTGAAGTAAGTACTGACCGCTAATGGATTTCCCGTTCTATGGATCCATCTATACACCTATTGAATTGGTTTAGGAATTTGCCAAAATAACGTGAAAAGAAATTTTTACTCTTGCTATTTCTTCATTTAATCTCCAACGAATTCGTAGCAAAGTTATTATAAAATTAGCTCAACATATTTAAAAAATCGACAAAAGTAAAATAAATAATCTAATTTAATTTAAAAATCTTTCATCAGAAAATCCGTTTTTAAATAAAATTCTTTATTATATATATAAACTAGATAAAAAAATATCTTTTTCGTTGTAGAAATAGAAGATTTTTTACACTAACAACTTTTATTTATTCTAAGTTCTCTTATTTCGTTTACAATTAAAAATGTATAGCGCAATATGTAATTTTTAAATAAATAAATGAAGTGAATTTTTAAATAAATAAATGAAGTGAAATTAAAAAAATCATTACTAATACTTTTATAAGTATTACTTATAACTAACTTTTCTGCACTAAAATTAGAATATAAATCTCAGATTAACAATATGATAGAGCCTCGTCTTTTGAACCACGAAGTTGTCCATCTAGCACGATGCATCGTATCGAGAGAGTAGGCGTAAAGGAATAAAACATTAATTTCCTGGTTTTAATTAGTGCGTTGTGCATGTAGCCGCACAGTAATGGCGGCCGAGCCTTCGGTCAAGGCGGGGATAAAGGGGGAGGCGAGGCTAAAGGGGAATTTGATTAATGATCCTGCGGGATCTGGGACGAGAAGAGAGGGAGGAAGCGTATCCTAGGGGACGCCTGTCTTGCCGCAAAGCAACGATCGGTCTACCAAAACGTAACTCGAATATATACAGACATTATTTTTGGGTATAAAAGTATAAAGTATAATCAACACACAATATATTACTTTTTGATTTTCAATTATTAAAAGAAACATAATTTCTCACTCGTGTTGGAGATTAGAAGAAAGAAACGTGATAAGAATAATATAATTTTGGTAAATATCGCATTAAATTCGAAACATGCAAGTACCTAATGTTACGATCGAGTTAATGTAATATAATAAACACAAATAAAAAAAAGCTTGAAAGGGACAGAGATGTAATTACGGTTAAAGTTTCTTGAAGCAAGGATGAAACTTAACGTCAGTCATCAGAACTCTCGAGAGACTTTCCAAAAGGGGTTACTCCAAAGTTACACGGGAGAAGTTATAATCCGCTTTCTACAACGATCAATGTTATGTCTTACATCGCAATGGCGACGATTATTTTTAGAGACGTATATAGACAGATATTTATTTAATCGAGTAGTCAAAAGTACATTCAAATTGCGGTATATGTAATTCACTAATATGAAAAAAATAATTTCGCGTCTCACTTTTTTCTATTGCTAATAAAAAAGGAATACGCATAAGATAAAATGAGAAAAATTAAATAAAAATATTTATGTTTGTTCATAATCCATTTTTTCATTTTTCGTAATAATATTCTTATTCTTATTCACTTTGTCTTTAATAATCATTCACGCATGGACAGAGTATATTCCTTACTATTAAATCATAAAAAATATTAATTGCACGGATTGATTAAAATTTTAATGACAAAACCGGTTATACAACTTGCTGTACAACAAATAAGGATTGTGACTTTGCTAAATCATTTCCTGTCTGTGATTTTGATATCGGAATAATCTTATAATTATAAGTCAATTATAAGGCTGCTATCTAGTTTAGGCTGGTTTTTTTTGAAGGACCCGTTGTAATTTTACACAGAAATTTTATTAAATTTTTCTAGTTTAAATATCACTAGTACATGCAATGTACTAAACTCATTATCGCAGTGCCTTAAGCGAACTAACGAATAAGAAATTGCGACCTAGTACACCGCGACTATGGCGCTCGCGTGAGTACTGAAATGCGATCATTTGCATCATAATCAAGACCGTCGGAGCCACGTTATTTTCTTCTTTCGCGAGAAACGGAAAAAAAGAAACGAACGCTCGCGAACATAAGATCGTAAGAGTGGTAAGGCGAGGCGGGTAAGACGAGGGAAGAGAAGAGGAGGGCAGCATGAAAAATAGTTCCGGCGCTATCGGTGCAGCCAAAGCACCCCCCTATCTCGTGTCCCATCGACGTATCATCAATGTAATTCGTATAATGTATCCACGCAACTCCGACCGACAGGGGAGTCCGGCAGGATTGCGGAGGAAGAAAAGGGGGGATGGGGAATTGCGGAGGGAGAGACGCGTATTTATGTTGTGGGATATCGCAGAGGTACCAGTCGGCAAGAAGGAAAGGGGGAGGAGATGGAAAGGGGACGGGGGCGGTGCGTGTACAAAGGGAACGCCGACGGTGCCCTCACGATCGTTCACCCCGACAGGGGCGTATATTCTCCCTCCTCAACCCCGGAGCCGCGAACCCCGCGGTGCGATGCCAAGCCCACGTATTTTGCATTTTGCTGCTTTTTATGCGTACTCCAAAAAGAGACTGTAAGCACTCGTGTCGGCCACGATTTTCGACAAGACATGAATGCGAGAAAAATTACGAACTTGAAAAATTCGGAAGTAATACATGTATAAAAAAACTAAAATAGAGATAAAATTCTTTTTAGGAATTAGTATTATTTTTATTTAGTGAAGAATATGGCACTCTTTGAGAAAATCGTCGCATGTGCAATAAAGAAGTTTATCTTTAACAACTCCCTTTTACGATATCTAAGTTTATCTGTATTTTATGAACAAAGATTCGATGTTACACCAATCAATTGTTATCTTATAATGTCGCATAATGTAAAAATACTCTATTATATTTCTGCTTATCAATATGCTTCATATCATGAAATACGAAAGATATTTCTTTTGCACACGTAACAAATGAATCGTACATAACAATCTGCATGATAAAGTTACAAAAGTAATAAATACGATTTCTCTCGTTAACCTAGATTTGAAAAGCGTTGTTTATCAAAACTGTATCAAGAAAAAAGGTCTTTTTAGGATTAATAAGGATATTTGTTAGAGAAAGGTATTGATAAGTTCTTTGTGAGTATCGTGTACATAATAACGATACATTATGAAATACTGCATAATATTCCTTATCACGCTGTCAGGCGAGAATACTATTTTCACGCACTATTAGATAATAACTGAGTGTTATATCACCTATCCTCATTAATTTATAATCCATTCAGATAAAATCGAAAAAATTCTACAGAAGAATATAATTATAGCAAGGAAACGTCGATACAAAGTATACCTGTCAGGTGTTTAAAGAGACTTTTTATTCAATTTATGACGACAATGTCGGACGACGTGAGCGGATTGTTAATTATTAACATTATCATCGCTCACATGTTTTTAAAAATTATCAAATATTTTTTCCGTTATTATTTCTAGATTTATCTGTTATTAATCAAGCAAATTTCTATTTTTACAAATATAATATTAATTATTAATTTCTAATCGAGATACCTACAAAAAATTCCTGACAAAAACAATCTGCGCGAAGATTTATGCTAAATCACTTTGTTATAAATCAATATTTATATTATAATAATTGAAAAAGTTAATTATATAGGTGAATGCCAATTTCATCAATTGTCTGTAAATATTTGTAGAGTAATGGCTAGTACTTTCATGAGCGTAGTAGTAAAATATTGACCCTCACATGCTGAGCATTTATCTTTTGCCGAAGTTTCAAACCGATGAGAGAAACAAAATTCGAGAACAATCTACGCTCAGCCTAGAGCAAAGACCAGATTGAAGAAGATCATTTATCATATGCATATTCTTTCGCACGACCCAGATGAGATCTTTCGTTTTACTAGAAAAATACTTATCTTCATCCCTGAGCTTTTCCTGTGCGCGTGCCTTATCTGCCATGCGCGGCATAAGCCGAAGAAAGCGTGGAACCAATCTCAGTCATCGTCGCAAGAACATGAACCAAACCATTTTCTTTTTGTTCGTCCGCCTCTTTCGTTCCACTACGGCCATTAAATCAACATACACCTTATTTATTCTTACATCCCTTTGCGCGTTATATGTGTATATTCGTTTTCCAACACTTGATAATTAATGCTATTGTTATATGAATCGAACTCAATTATTCGTAAATCAATGTGATCGAGGAAATTGCCAGAAATTTTACAGTGCAAATTTTACTGTGGAAGATCGATATTGTTGCGTGTTTCTCTTTTCACTCGCGTCGATGTTCATGGCTACTTTTAAGTTAAGACGCTGGCAACGAAGCACGCTTTGCCTTTCAGTTTGATAGCGTAACAAACATAAATAAAGTCGCTTAATTACATCGGGAGAACGCGAGCAAGAAACCAACGTATCGAACTGTTTTACAGTGAGATTACAGTGCAATTTTGTGAATATATTTACGGTTTGGCAAAGTGAAAAAAGGAGCTGAATGCCTTCGAGCGTGTCTTATAAATGGCGATCAATTAAACGTGTTACTCTAACACACCTTCCTCATTCCGATAATCTGCAGATCTGATGTGTCTGATTTAGATAAAATGCACTTTACACGTGGCTATCTACTCTAAATTTGTTTGGCCTTACGATAACGAACCGCCACACTTTGATGCGGTGAAAATATGCAAATTTTTTCGCGAAAGGCAGATTCGACGATACAAAGACCGAAGAAAAATGGCGTCTGTAGCTAAGCCGATGGTGGCGATGGGCCCTGAATTTTTTCGAGATACCGCGCGATTGGTTCGAACCTTATAATTACGCTTGGAAGAAAACCGGTCTTGTGCCTGGCGATTTCACGATGAACGCCTTCGCTCAGATACAGCCGCCATTAAATAAAGATCCAAATGCAAATAAGATCCTAAAAGATACGATCGGAACTAATCACTGGATTTAACCTTGAGAATTTTTTCCTGCAAGCAATCGTTAAGGTTTATTCATTGCTTATGTTTCTCTCGCGATCATTAGAATGACGCGATTTTCATGAATGCATTAATAGGTCAAAAAAAAAACATAACTCTCAATTCCATGCTACAAATTTTTTCTTTTACCAACAATCACTATAGCTGGTACAATTTCTCTTGGTTACAAAGTTTTTCAGAAAATGTTCGCGAAGTTATAAAGTCCGCAGAGCAGATGGCAAGGTCTTTCGACCAACCGCACACCACGGTTTCTGTGAGAATCGCTCATACATAGGACCACAGTCTATGCGATGTGCGTTCATATGGAGAAAATGCAATTCACGATGTAATCTCCAGGGAATGGGCATCGATCACACGGCGATCTTCCCCGATGTCAAAATATTTTCAAAGACAGTCCGCGCGACGGGAGCCTAGAAATCGTTCGCTCCAACGGAATCGTCTCAAAATCTATCATGGAATAATCCGCGGGAAAAATTAAAGAAAGTCTTTTTCGGGGGAAATATTCTTAGTAATCGTATGCGGTTCGATATGGATTCATAGATAGAGTAGAAGAACCTACCGACATTTTCACGCTGCCACACTAAAATTTTGAACGCATCATGTATTCCTTTCAAAATGACAAAAGCTTCTAATTAAAGAAAAATGTAACAAATTTGATCGATGGAACGGATACAAAATAAAATTTTTGTACTGCGTTGTGTATCCGGTCGGTTTAATTGTTCAGTAATAAATTCAGAAACGTCATAGAAGGCAAAAAATCATGCAAAGTCAATACAAAATACATCAAATTTTAGAAAATATCGAGTTGTGCAATGTATACGAACCGTATGCTGTTTAAATTATATTTAAATCAAGACTCATAAAACGTCGGGTGACTTCAGAAGGAACCGAACGCCCTTCACTCAGGGCATTTCATTCTCTTTATGGCATGGGTTTCGAGTTTATCGAGACACACCTGCAGTTGAGAAATGGAAGATAGCTGTCTTTTTTTAATCCCCAGGTGAGGGTACATAGAAAAGGCACAGAGCCGGGAAAGGGCTGAAGAGGACGGCGCTTGACAAATGAAGAGAACGGCGTCCCTTTGAATTCGACGACTGTAAAAGGAACGTCCGACGCCAAATCGACTGCGCATCACGGCGGCAACGTACACTTTGTTTAGTAGTACAGAACTCGTGTCGATTATGAAAAAAAAAAATGTTAACGAGCCGGATGCGGTCGACGGCAAGCAGGAAGGTTAAGGCGAGCCGAATCCGACCAAGAGCTCGATAGGTCGACAGGTCGGGAGGAATCGGATGAACGGATGGACGGCCGATTCGACGGAAAGAGACATCGCTGCGTCAGCCTGATAAAATCTTGAATATCGCGGCACGTATCATTACGTGGCGCACGAACGCGGCTTTTACGTAGCGCTGTCTCCGTGGTAGAGTCACGATAATTACCAGTGACAATCATTGCCAGTGTCTCCGTCGTTAATGAGTCGATAAAGATACCGCTGTCTCGTGCACGTCATTCGCGCTTTTACGCACAAAAGGACCTATCGTCCTTACGCAATGGAACTCTGCGATCACCGAAGATAAGATTGTACGCTGTATTCGGTCAGAAAGTATTACGAATGCAATGCAAGTCGTGATCATCGAAGCGAAGGAATCAGTAACAATAACAGGACTATGTTTCATGTTGATTTTGGAATCGATCCCTGAGAATATAATTAATTTTAATCCTAATCCCTCCAACCATTTCATGTCCAGTGCGTTTTTCACTATGTTAACAGCTTCGAAAAATTTCACAAAAATGTTTATAATCTTCTTTTATACCTTCAATTAAAAATCAATGTAAAAAAAATTTGAAAATTATTTGTTTAAATATATTTTTATAACAATTATTTGTTGAAAAACGCACATTACAACTAACGACTGTTAGAAATGGAAGGGCATGAACGACCCTAGTTGGAGGGATTATAGGATTAAATTTCTAGTTTCTAAAATATTAAATGTATTTAAGTTGTAAAATGAAGTACGAGTTGACCAAGACGATAATTCTTAAGGGAACGTAGCGAAGGAAGATTTATATTCGTCTCTTGACGAGATTAACATGGGAGATAAATATGATGATTCGATTGCATCCTGCTACTACGCCCCTGCCTTTCTCCGCATGATGCTTTCACGTAGACCTCCACCTAGTGTCATTAGTCACCACACAAACATTTCTCCAAGTCGTCTCGAAAGGGACGCAAAACTATTATACCCACTTGTTCCGTAGAAAACGGCGGCGGAGGTGTTTATGGTAATCTCATCATAAACGACGAACCGCCTAAGGTGTCCCGTTGTCATAACCATTTTTATACAATCGTCTTTGACTAAAATCAAAATATACGGATAATCGGTTTGCCTTAATTCTTTATGACATTGTCCGGTCGCTGCCACCCATGCATTCAAATTTCTCGACAAGAAGTTTTCCCTTGTTACCTAAACCGGTTAGTAGTTCTTAAAAAGACAGTTTACAGCAAACAGTTATTTTACTTCTTGAAATTAAAATTGTATGAAATTAACTAAGCACAAAAATAAGATGTAATAAAGAAAAAATATTAGTTAAACAAATATTAAAGGCTCATATGATTAATAAATCAAACGAAGGGAAGTACGAACTTAGAACCATGAAAAAGTGTTCTCGATATATTTCTATACGTGAATTTTTTTATATACTTTCTTACAAACGGTAAAAAAATGTTAAAGTGTAAAATTAGTGGAGATACATAATAGCTGTTGATTAAAATCCCCTCAGTAGCACAAAGAACAATTAGAAAGGAGAATGAAATAAAAATTATGAAAATAAGAGTTCAATACACGACCTGGAGAAATAAATTTTCATTTTAATTCTCAATGTATCAGTATTTCTAATATTTTGAGACATTTCATTGACAATAGTAACTTTTTTCAATAAAAATGACACTAATATTTTATGCAGAATAAACAGCATTCCTAATTACCGTTTACAAATAAAATTATCATAAGTCAATGCCAATGATGCATATACGCAAAAGTATCATAGTTTTCAATGTCTACGTGGCGAACGAGACTTGACACATTGACAAGAACGCGACCACGACAACCGAGATGTGTATCTCGTTTGTTATCTCGAGGCTACTACAATTTGTCAAGGCGAATCAGATTGATCTAAAGGAATACTGATCGACAGACAGAACGGGAGACATTCTTAATTCCCGAATGAATGAAACCTTTCGGACAAACATATTTTACGCGAGATCAATGATCACGTGGCAAATGATCGCATCGATCGCTGCGGTCATCTTAAGAAAATAAGAAAACAAATACAGAAATCTGCAGCAAGAGATTTATTCTCTGGCGCCATCTGAAATCACTCGGACGAAGGGTGAATGTGGTAAAAGCCTCACGCGATACCGACTATTCATAAATCAGAGAGCATGTTTTCGAAAGATAGCGTCGGAAAAAGTTTGCGTCAAAAAGAAAACAAAGATATTTTTTCATTCGATAGAATTATTGATAACGTTTTTTTTAAACATAATTGTAGATATTTTGTGGATTTTTTCTAATAGCGCTATTTTTCAAAAACATACTCTGATTTCTACGAATTTACATATATGTTATATAATTTTTATATATATATGTTATATAAAATTTTATAATGCTAATAACAGATATATTCAAATATATTGCATATATAAGTTTCAAATAATAACGTTTCTCACAGCATAGTATAAGAATTGTAATATATGTAGTAGACGCGTGTGATAAGCTTAATAAGTTAATATTGGATACGATGAACATCATGCTGCAAAGTCATTGTTTATGAGATGTGTTTGCAATTGAACATAAAAAAGAGACAGATATAAATCAGCGTGTCATTTGTAATTTCTTAATATTAAGTAACTATTGTGAAAAGTTATAACTAAACATTAAAATTGCAATATATATCATATCATGATATAATATATAATATATTACATAATCCAAATCTTTATGATTTTTCCTGTGACTTTTTTCTATCGATACATTCAAAATCGATTACATATTTGTTTTACATTCGTTGCAACTTTTTTTTTCGATTATACTACATAATCGTGAGTAATTTACTTACAATTATGTAATTGACATAATCCAAATCTTTATGATTTTTCCTGTGACTTTTTTCTATCGATACATTCAAAATCGATTACATATTTGTTTTACATTCGTTGCAACTTTTCTTTTCGATTATCCTACATAATCGTGAGTAATTTACTTATAATTATGTAATTTGGAGTTTTATTTGCAATAGAAACATGAATCGAAAGATAAAAATGCAATAGCTTGTTCTTGAGATAAATATGCACATTGTTCATGTGCCTACGTAAATTACTTGGTGACTCATTTCTACTTAGCTTCCGTATCTAAATAAATATCTTTAAAAACCTCGACTTGTGTGAACGCAAAATTTAACAGAAAAAAAAAAATGAAAATTTCGATATATTCACATGAATAATGAAATTTACTAATTTAATAACCGTATAAAATTCGATCAAGTTATATTATTATCATATTATCATTATGTTTATATATAGCTCACATACATATAATATAATGACTGATACAATATATTTAGATAAACACATAGGTATACAAGTGCATGCGTACTTGCAGCAATAATTACTTCATATGTTTGAAATATTGTATCTATAAATATATCCATAAGTATCTATAATCACATATTTACATATAATAGCATTCTAGTGAAAATTGTTCAGGTCAATTAAAATAAGAACTTGTGAATAAGTGTGCCGTTACTGACTGTGCTGAACAAAACAAAAAAAAACCGCTTGGAAGAATTCAACATCCGTTTTCATGTTAGATAAATCCACATGTCATGTCTGACAATAAAATAAAACTTTATAACAAGATATAGAATAAACCAAGATATGATGGTCATGGTTTTTAAAATGCGAAAAAATATACTTTTATTTTTGTTATTTTTTAATAGCATTTGGCATATTATTTCATTGAAGCTTAAAGTTATGTGATGTTATCGTTATTAAAGAAAAAATGCTTCGTAGAAAATTTATATTATTAAAATATTACAATATGAGTACTAGCCTTTCCAGACTTATAGGAAAAAGATAGCTATGGGATTCTAGAATAGTTGGCCACACATATTTTACTGTATTATATTAAAACTGTACTTGACACTTTATAAAATAATTTAAAAAAAACTTATAATTTCATATATTTAATTTTAGGTTTGATTTTTACATTTGATATATACCACCGGCTATACTAGTTAATAGTTTATCTTTTTCTCTCCACATTGAAAAGATAAAAGATAAACTCTGAACTAATGCAGCTAAAAAGACCACCTAATCTCCAAACTGATATAACCTAGCGTCGATTGCATTGTCGATCAGCTTAGTCTGAAAAAAGTGGGCATCTTGGCCATCTTGGCAAAATGTGAGGAAAAGATGGCCATAGTATTTATAAAGAAAACGAGAATATAAAAATTATAGATCACATTACTATTTACCTTCGTTATATTGATTACGACTGCTTAATTGTAATTTATTCGATTATAGCAGTTTGTAGTAGACACGTTAAAAAATTTTGCAAACAGTCGAAAGTAAAAACATGATGTAATATTTACAATATTGTTTCAAATATATGTACACAAAAACTGTAAATATCAATTATCTTTGGAAATGTTTAAGAAATGTACTATTTAGCGATTATTAAAAAAATTACAGTCTATAGTCTTTTTCGTATAGCCATAATACCTTGATTTACTCTTTACATTTATAGCCCATTTTTACAAATTCGGTGTTGTCTCATAAATCAATAAAGCAATAAGGCTTATTTAATATAACTATCCATATAACTATTGATTAGTTTTGATTATTTGATACGTATTATTATTTGATTATACGTATTATTTACATTATTTATTTGCTAATACAAGTATGGTAAACGTTCTCTATGTCGATCATCAGTATCATGAGTCGTTAGTTAAGTAATATATCGTACTGTATATTCCATATTAGTGCGTTGGCTTGCATCACCAGTGTACATGAGTTATGTTATCTGCTGGGTATTACCCACAACGCGGTATCGTTAAATCACGTCGAGACTTTATCCTTTATCGAAAGTGCACAGCTTTGGCGCCAAGCGAGATTAATGTCTTTCAATGTCAATTCTAATAGTATGTCAACCATTGAGAATATCAATTGTTTATCAATTGCTCTCTCTTACTCTAGTAATATCAATATTAATAGAGTAGTAAGATATGATGATATTTTCGTTGCCGCTTTTTACTTTAAATATTTTATAACATCATTGTTAGGTCTATATAACAGACATGGAGAAATAATGTAATGATAAAAAAACTTGTAAAAAAAGATATATAGTGTATCTCAGACATCTTTCAAATTTTCTTTCCAAAATTTAGAATTAATTTTTTTTAAATGTTAAAGTTACTTTTCTTATTTTTTATTTTTAGTAAAACTTTTATTTAAAAGCTGTGTTTTAAAATGTAGCTGACATTGATAAAAATTTAAAAAATAACTAGTCTATAATTAAATATTTCTGTTCAATGTAATGTAATATATTACACATTTATAAATTACATTATTATGTTATACATGGACATCTTTTATGTATGGCAGATAATTTATTAAAATAAAATTTAAATATTAATTTTAACGTAAGAGCCATCATAAATTTCTTCGTCGTATATTAGTACAGGATATAATTTTAACAATAAAGCCCCATTATGCCCATTATAATCTGAAGGTTTAGAGTACATTTATCAGACGCCAGTCAAGGATACGTGTTTATAATTTTACCTAAGATTATTACGTTAACATAATATTTACTCAAGGATCTCTTAATCATTCGGAATGACTACTGTTGGTATAATTAATTACTACTCGATTGTTGATATTCTTAATATACAGAATATAACGCAACGCGCGTAATTTGAATAATCGAAAAAGCTTTTCGCATATGGAACAGAAGCCTTTCAACCAGCTCTGAGCTTTTTCGTGGAAATCGTGACATCATCCACGGATAATCGAGAAATGACGATTCAAATCATTTATGAGAACATGTTTGACCGGTTATGCTGCCACCGGCGTCAGGTATAAGAAAGAAAAGGCATTTAAGTTCTGTGTGTTTGTAAATTCTTCGCAAGGTCGGAAGTGAGTATGACATATAGAAAAAAAGATTATAAATGTATGAAATAAATTTATGCGATGTTACCTAACGCGCATGTCCACTCGTGCAAGTATTTCGCAATAAAGAGGATCGTAATTTTTTCGAGATAATCGTTTTAAAAGTTTTTTTTTTTTTAAAGACAGTTTCCACGTGTTGCTTAACGTACTTCTGAGATTTCTTACGCCTTCTATATTCTAATGCTTTTTCTTCCCCTTTTCCCACTGATTGGTAAGATTAACTAACAGCAGTATCGTCGACCTACCGCGTTTGACACCACTTCCAGACTCATGTTGCTCCTCTAAAGCTTGGAGAACGTTTTAAGAGAAAGAGAGAGAGAGAGAGAGAAATCACTGCACGATCCTACTCCGTCAACGATACGTCACAGCTATTTTTGGCGGGCTCGGCGTCAAGGATCTCCGCAATATTGCGTTCCGCGATGGATTCACGTGTCACGCTACACACAGCAACGTAAATACGCGGTCAGCGCGAAGACCGCAATGACCGACTGACCGTTAGTTCGCGACGAGTTTTCAACGAGTTCACCGTATCTTATCGAAGCGCAGCGAGGATCCGCGATCTTGGCTTATTTCACTCTTTTTTTTTAGCCACACGCGTACGCTTTAGAGAAGTCGCTGAACGCGAGAAGACTCGGTTGTTTTTCACGCTCGGAACACTGTCCGTTGCGAATTATGCACTCGCGATCGCAAGACTGACGATTGCGCGACGGCGTCGACGAGGGGCAACGGCGACAATGGCATCCGACGAGGACAGATTGCTCTACGCGCGCGTCACGATGATAACGATGAGCAAATGGTATGGGTAACTCTTTCGCGCTGCTATTCGCGTGTCGGGAATCATAAAGAGCCACGCCGCGCGTGGAGTCACACTGTCCGCAAGATATTGCGGAACTTTCGAGGCTGCCCGTCCAAACCTTGCCCGAAGTGAGAATTGAGGCGGGATCGCCGACAAAAAGAAAAAGCGATAAAAATAATAAACCCGCATAACCGGTAATTAGAAACCATTCGGCGTGAAGATACACATAATTTCCATACACGTGTATTTCTGTAAATAATGTGTACGCACATTCGTACGCACTTTTTATTACAACCATTCATAAAATAATTGTGTAAAGAGTTACCGATTTAGTTTGTTAGATAAATTCTTTCGCAATATGTTGACAGAGTCAACTCCAAATTATTACCAGTGGTCAGGGACAAAGATAAGATATCATCGCCAATCAAAATTTACATACGACTCTCTATCTTTTTTAAAAAATTATAAATAGACATATTTTTATGTTCGCGGCAGTAACTTTTTATCTCGACATGATTTACCTATCGGTATGAAAAATACATTCATGATCTTGGCATGATTTTCCTCGTTGCAAATTTATCGTAAATCTTGTTGTTTATAGAGTCTACATTGCTAATTTGTTCCTACATTATTATACATGGGTGTTATGTTTCGTCCGATCGATGGTGGCTTGCGAAAACATGGATAATTTAACAGAAAATACTGTGATATATTAAAATGTGCTCACCGAGTCAAAGATAAGATATATTATCGGTCACGTACATACGTCTATGTGAAAAATACGAAAAAAAAGGAGTGCAACAACACACGTGTGTTAAAATAAAACAATAATTACATCACAATAATTACCGTCTTGTTCTTTTCAATTTATTAAAGTGAATATTCAAAATTACTCCAACACGTAACATATTTCAACGGCATTCAACAAGTTATTACATGTTTTCGTATATACTACTAATATTTATGTAATTACATAAATTCATGGCACGAATTCATTTACTCTGAACTGCGTATCACTAATTCAAACTTTCTTTGTATTTTCTGCCTCAATATTCTCTATCATTTTCTCGCTGATTGACTTCTTATACAATGCGTGTGTATATAATTACATCGTTACATTCACGAGGAAAGTGTAATTGGATGTTACAGCTATATCCTTATTTTGGGCGTTAACGGATCAGAGATATCTGACGAATCATCGAGAAGAATGATATTTATTTGGTATACATTTATAGAGAAGGAAACGGTTAAAGAAAGCAAAGTTATAGTGTTCACGTGTGCAGCAATACAACGTACAATTTTGTACTCATGAAATCAAGGTCGACAATCATTCTAGATAATAATACCGTGAATAGAATACGAACGCATAATTACGAGCAACAAAAGATTATTAATGATTGCTAATAAAAAAATATCATTTTCCGGGCGTCTTTGAAAAAAATCACTTACGACATGCAACGTTGAGAAGTATCATAAAAAAATGAAAGATTAAACGAAAAGTACAAAGATGTATTTGCATGACAATATATAAATAATTATTTGTTTTTATATGTACATGTCATAATGTGGTTATACAAATTACACTTATACAAATGTGTTATGACTGGATTTTGAGTCGACTTCAAAAGAAATCTCTATGATGAACAATTGTTTACCCACCAAAAAATTTTTTGAGAAGTATTAAAATATAAGAAATATATAAAATTTTTATTATTTAAGAAATATTAAATCATCTTGATTTCTAAAGTACTAAATCAAGATTTCATATTGCATACTTTTTAAATGTGAATTAATTTTATTCGATAAAATGTATCGAGATATTTTCTTCTCATTATGATGTAATATCTCTAATGCGTTACATAAGAGCTGTGAATAAAAATAGATCAATACAATTAAAGCGAAAACTCACCGGACACACATAGAAAACATATTATTAGTCACTCACTTAACAATAAAAAGTCGATTTAGTCAATCTATTGCTTAGCTGATATTTGTTTTGATATCAATTAATAATCAATAATTCCTAGAATCTATTAAGAACTTGAACGTGATAGAGATCGAAACATAAATAATTTAATGAATTTCATATTTAATGACAAACAATAAGGATGATATTTTACTCGCACACAAAGTGAATGAGTTCGTACATCATCCGTGCTTGCAATAGTGTAAATTGGTTCGATTAACGTACCGAGAAAAATTATTACTCCCAATTAATCGCCGCCGATCTCGTCAGTTACATCACTGCTCGTGCGAAATTCGTTCTGACATTTTTCAAAAGTGCCAGCGCGTTAATAATTGCAAAAGTTCACGAGAAACCTTATCTTTATAACTTTTATTAAACACGATAACGCTAGAGCTTCCTTATCTCTGATAAGGAACCGCTGGACCGATCCTAAACATAGTTACAAATGCATCATATCATATCGCGTGAGCTGTCTTTTTTTATCACAATAAAGCCTGTGTTTGATATTGCAAAGAAAAAATATATTCCAGTTCGTACAGGAAAATGATTATGCTTGATGTCAGCGCCATTTTAAAACGAAATCGATGACGCAGTTCTCGTTTGTAGGTGTATCCAGCGCAGAAAATTACTTAACCAGCAATCGGTAATTAAAATTTCAAAAAATTGAAGTACTTTATCATACTGTTTTATCGATGGAGAAATGGACACGCGACTGAAGGACTGTACACATAGTATTGGATGACGCTGTATCCACTTGTATCATATTGATGACAGTGCATCTTTGATTGATTACGAACATTATAACAATTACAGAAATTATGAAAAACGACGCTTGTCTCAGGATCGAGGAAAAACAATGATTTGAAGCTTATAAAAGAAAAAAAGGTAAACCTTTAGAAAATCCACGTATGTGAAATAATGGGTAAGAATACTCAATTCCTATGTATTTTTGTCCTCTGAACATGAATATGAGACTTAAAAATGGCGGTCGGTTGATTTTCATGGTGAAAACCGTGAAAACCTTGAAAAACCCATAAAAATGATGATTTTTCATGTTTATCTTGGGAAATACTGAGAATTTTGAAAAATATTTTAAATAAAAGTTGTAGATCTCATGAAAATACATATTTTATGTTCTATCCATTTTTCTTCTATGAGTGACAGTTTTTGAGAAAATTAGCGATGAAGTCAAGAAAAACGGATGGAGTAAAACTGTATGACCGACACAAGTACACTTAATCGACATAGTTATTTCATCAACAAATTATTTCATCGACAGTATATTACAGCTTTGCTTTGTCTTACAAAGTACATGCGTGGGTACAGTGGGTCCCTCCCCCTGCGGGGGAGGGGGGCTCCGGAAAACTAGACAAATAGTTTCGGGTTAAACCTCACTTTGCGTGAAAAGTTGTAAACCCATATAAAACCTAGCTTCGTGTGGAGCCCCTCCGTAGGGGGGGGGGCAGAACACACTATCTACAACTTTTATTTAAAATGTTTTTCGAAATTTTCCCAAGATAAACATAAAAAATCATCATTTTTATGGATTTTTCATAGTTTTTACCATAAAAATCAACCGACCGCCATTTTTAAGTTTCATATTCATGTTCAGAGGACAAAAATACATAGGAATTGAGTATTCTTACCCATTATTTTACATGGGTTACATGGATTTTACGTGAATTTTCTAAAGGTTTACCGAAAAGAATGAGCTTTGACCTACTCTCTCTCTCTTTGAATTACTCATTAGAAATATAAACAAACCACTATAGCTTCATTATTCTATTTTGGTAGGAATTTAATTGTGAAAGAATGTTAAAAAGTAATAAATATTAATAAAGTAATAATAATAAAGTTATATTAATAAAGTAATAGATAAAGTAATAAATATAAAAAAGTAATAAATATTAAGTAATAAATAAAATATTTTTAATACTATGTTTACAAATAGATGCCTTAACTTCTCGTTAAGAGATAAGAGTTGAGAGAAAATATAAAAATACTGATGACTGACTTTACAAGTGCATACGAAAGCGATAAATTAAAGATAATGTAAGGAACATAAAGTTCTCCGAATAATTTATCGTAATTTACCGGCAGCCGATCAATTGGGCTTGCTTCACGGAATGTTTCACGAAAAGCAAGGAAATCTCGAAATCTTCCGTTTGACTGCCAAACGAACGAATACGCGTGGGTTTAACCCGCGAAGGTTACAAGATCGCTGCACTCTTTCATGAATAAACGAATGTTACTGAACGTTGCGACGCGGTTATTTTTGCAGAAGCTACCTCGACCTCGCTAACCTTGGTAAACATCTTAACGTTCACCCTCAACGATTCGGTGAAACACAAAAAATTCGCTCTACGCTGCAGAATTTTCCTGGCAATCGACTTGTGCATAGATATGACATGCGTTCTAAATTTATGGCGCAAGTCGAAAATAGTACAATAGCTGTTTACATTAACGGTAACGCGACAAAGACAATCGCTGTGCTGGTTTTAAATTAGAAGCATTTTATGGATGGAGCTAAGCTCTGATTCACAGGGATCTTCGTTGACTAAAATGACACTCGCGGCACGCGTGAGTTTACTCTAACAAAACTTTCAGTCTTTATCTTTGTTTTATGTTAAAAAGACCATTTAGAGAGTATTTAGTCATTATAAATAATGTAGATAATTGATGTTTAATGGTATTGGAAGGAAAATATATATATATGAAAAAATATATGAAAAAATTGTGGAAATCTCGGAAACAATTTATATTCAACGATTATTTTTATCAAAGAATTTACCTCAAATTCATAAGATGTTTATTATAATATTATGTAACAATGAATCCATTTAAAGAAAGAAATATAAGATTTGAAGACCGAGAAAACCGAGTGATATAGATGTACAGGGAAGCGACAAGGATAAAATAGAAAAATGCGCAGAGAAATGAAAGTTTCATATTGCTAAAAACTTACCAAAAGATGTATATTATACTTGATGTTATATTAATATAGAATGTTGTAGAATTGTGCACAGCAGAGAAATAATGTTAAGCAGCCTTCAGTTTTAAAGTTCAATACCCTCGATAAAAAGATGTGATACGTACCTGAAACAAAAAAACAACGTTTTTGTCACAAAACTGTGGCACACAAAAAAAAACTTAAACAATAAGATTTAAGACTTGAGAATTTCATCCAATCGGAATTTTCAACGTTTTGCTGCGTATCAAAATGACTACTTAAGTTCTCAACTTCCAAGTTCTCAAACGACTAGTCGTTTTTCTGTTTTAAGTCTTGTGACTTAAATTTATTTCGCTATGGCCCTTGGACTTTTGACTTTAGAATTTTATTAATGAAAAACAAAAACACACACAGGCACACGTAAATAATTTATATATTATACTTTTATTAATCAAAAGCAACATATATTTAAAACTTATCATGATTTAATCTTTTTAATCTAGAAGGGAATATACATATATATGTTTTTTTGAGATTTTTCTATCACAGAAAGAGTTACACATATAAATTATATTACACACACTGTAGCGAATTATTCAGACTTCGAATACCGAGAATATCGTCAAAATATACACATTAGCATCCCAAGTTTCCTCTTTTGCAATTTAAGTATCTAGTGACCCGAAAGTTTTATATATTCGCGAATAACGATAAACACAACGTACGGGTTTCATCGCGAGTGAAAGCGATGAAGAATGAATGTTTTTCGATGAAGAGAATTAATCCACTAATACGGTAAGAAACATACATCAACCGGCACGAATATGGTGACCATCCTCGGCTGCTTCCTCTTCCGGCGCGCCATTTGACACGTCTGACCAGACAGCGATGATGATCCCTGTGCTCCGATTAATTACGCGTGCGAGCAACGTGTACACATCGTGGCATCTAACTCGGCAGTCACGCGGAGCGCCGCCGTACTGCCGGCCGCTTGCACCTCAGGATCGACGAAGCGACTTTCGTCCGTCAACCGCGACGGGTCGTCAGGGTCATCGTTTGCATACGTTCGCGATGCTGATTTATGAAAATTTATGGAACGCTCAATGAACACGTGACGTGCCGTGACGACGGCGGAGCATTCGTTACCGAACGATAAAACTCATTAAAAGAAATGTCGAATCTCGCAACGAACCGAAAAACTTCAATTTTTATTGACAACATTTCAACCTGCAGAGACTTTAATCGCGAGGATCAGGTGACGATTCAAGAACATCGAACATTAGATATATTAATATATCTATTAATTTTATTTATTATGAATTATTATATAGATATATTAATATCTATATAATATAATAATTCACAATAAATAAGAATTATTTAAGAAGTATGTAAAAGCAAATATAAATTTATCTAAAGCCTACTGTGTATATATGCGAGCTTTCTTAAATTAAATGTAAAACCTGATTAAAAGAGTGAATTATTACAATTAAAGTTAATATCATAATATTCTCAAGTTAATATCGTGCTTCCCATTTCATTAGAGTGTCATATTTTGCTTATACAGAGCAGTTAGCTGCTATTATGACGACTCGAGTGAATATCCGATACTAATTGCGAACGAGAAATTCTCTTAATATCTAAACAAGATTCATCAATATCAGTTACTTGTATTAACCAATAAATGTGTGATTTGCATGAATGCACAAATATGGCACAATTCTTACGTTGTTTACCGGCCGAGTCACGATAGCTTAATAGTTTTCAGAAAATATTGTTTCGTCCGTATAATAATAAGAAATAGTCATGATTAGATGATAAGAATTAGTATGTATGATAATTAGAAATGTGGTCAATGTTATTGAATTTTTGCAATAAAAAGAGAAGCAATTTAACCTTTAGGGCAGGTTTTTAATGACTTTTTGATTTATTTTAATATATTTGTTTAAATGTTATTCTACGAAAAATATTAGACTACCATGTCGTAGAACTGAAAAATCAGTTTCCAATTCCCTAAAAATTAAACTTGCTAATTCAAAAGAAGAAAGTTTTAATAGTGGATAAAGATGCTTAACTTTAATATTAATAAAACATAGGCTTTTCTCTCTCTCTATGATCAAAAATAATATCTAGAATTATGTATAAAAAATGTGTAAATGTACGTAAATTATTCGACAACAATATTCATAAGCGAATAATAATTTAACTTTGTTCAAGGCTCAATCATTACATTATCCTAAGATCTTCTCCATCTTGTCAAATCTCTGATAGATTATATACTACGATTATATATCACGTATTTAGCTGCACACTTTAAGCGAAGGCTAAACGTTCTCAACCTTTGTACTTGTGCGCAATATACGCGCGCGACATTGCAAATGTATATGTGCGATAAAAAAGTGATGAAAAATGTAAGAACTCGCTACACGATCTGGCTGATTCAAATAATAAACCGACTAGCACTGCTTGATTACAGACCAATGGATTGGGTATTATGGAGTTGGATTATAAATCTTGTTATACAGATGAAATATAGATTTTAATACAAAAAAGTATGTTCGAAAATTCGATTAAGGTAAGATAAATATACTTTACTATGTCATTTTATATAAAACGAATTTCGAAAGATTTAACTTTATAGAGATTTTTTCATCTTTTGATTTTCTAATCGAAGTTTTTTCCTAACTCTTACTAATGTTACTATTAAAATAATATAATTCTTTTTTAATTTATGTTTAAGTTCTTACAAATATTGACTAATTTTTAACCTATGTCAGATTTATGTAACAATTCTTATGTAACAAAACACAAAAATTTATATAATAGTTTTTTCATATTTTAAAAGTTTGAATACAATGTTACAAAAATGTCTTTAAGTTTTGAATTTCCTACTGATGAAAAGAGTTTACGAACCAGCTTTTAATTTTAAGAAATATGAGAATCCTACTCATTTCCGCTGTATATATTGTACATTGTTTTTCTTGTAATACATACATTGTTCTGGTAAATTATCTGGACGTTGGTTACATAAAATTGATTTTATACATAATAATATAATCTTTCAACATCTTTCAACAAAACAATTCTGCTTGTCTGAATCAATTGCTAACAAATTTATTCATGTTGATATGCTGATAATCGCGTGCCTCGCGAGTATTTATTTCAATAAAAATCGAAGACTGACTCAATTCGTCGTCTTTCCTGTTTAAGAAAGTAGTCACTTACTCAAGACGCCATTGCAAAAATCATTGCACGATTTTTAAAACTTGACAGAGCCGATAAGTTTCTGTTATTTCGATCATAAAAATAATGAATCGTAAAAAAAAGTCCAACGACACAGTGCTATAAAAATTTAGATTACGCCAATCAATAATTTGAACTCATATCAGGTCACTATTAATAATAAATTCTTGAACTGTCATCAAATATAAATAAATGATTAACTAACAATACATAATACATTTATACATTTACATTATAAATATTTTTAATATATGTATACAATCCGAAGAAAGACAACAATTTTGTGTACTTTACGTTAAACGAAAATATAAGATATAAGTATTTAAAAATTGGCATTTAAATATTGGATGTTACGCATAAGTGGTTAAAAAATAAAATAAACAAATAAAGATAGTAAAACGTAGTAGAGATAGTAAAACGTTTGATCCCGTCATTACATTGACCTTCGTTCTATAATATTACTTGAGAACATGAATTATACTCTTTATCTGTTAATTTTTTTGCATTGTTTTTTATATAAACATTTATATTTTATAACCAAAGAATTTTAATGTCATAAGATAAAAATATACATATTATAGTACCTTTACTATCATTGTCATTTAAATCCTAAGTCTAAATAAATCTACGTTACTTTATTAACTACAATAAGTATCTCTAAGAAAATTCTTTTTACTAGCCCATTGTCATTACGTTGATTAAATGCATAAAGATAAATAAAAGTTTTAATGAACTCTAAAATTAGGCATTAAAATTTATTACTTTCAATTTTTTATATGTTTAAACACAATTTTATCAAACATTACAGAATGAGGAATTATACTAGTAACAAATATGTTGGTTTTTACTATATTAAAATTTTATTTTATATTTAAGTTAATAGTTATTTCTTTCCTTTATAATTAGATCTTATTCTTACATAATTAAAATGCAGAAGAAGATAATATAATGTTTGTAATAACATTAAAATTAAGCAAGAAAACTTTTTGTAAAATGCCTCTTCTCTTTTTTGGTCTCTTACCCTCTAGATTATTGAAATAAATAAACTTACAGAATAATGTCCGAAAGAGTCAGAAAAATGTCTTATCGTCATGAGCTAATATCTCGACTAAAGTTTATATTTTTGCTTAAGGAAATAATTCCGCTCGATATCGATAATAATATTTGACAAGAGTTACAAAAGCCTTTAGGTTACTTAATCGAGCTAGAGTTATTTATTTATTTATTTTGAATAAATCCTAGTCATGTTTTTATATAGCTTAAAATGACATGTTTATATTTTTGTAGGATCATTATAAAATAAAAAAGAATTATAAAATAGCCACTAATAAACAAGGATAACAAGTTTAACGTGTGCACACATGTATGTATACAATATACTGCCAATGAATCAAGTTTTTTTTCCCGAGATCCAATGAATTATGTTATCTGAATTTTTATTTTTTTTTTATTTTGAAAAATTTTTAAAGTCTCACCTTTGCAAGAGAACAGATCAATTCCTAATTTTTTGTTCGGACAATTTATTAATTTGACGAGCATACAAGAGTCTCTTGACATACATAGATACATGTGAGTGTATGCATATTAACATCCTGATTAACATCTTTCTCTTTTTGGTCCCTTTATTTATATATGTCTGTAGCTGTTATCCTATTACTGTAGTTTTAATATCTGACTCGAATTATTAGCACAATTTACAAGCGTACGATGTTTTTTAACTACTTCACTTTATTCTACTTGAAAAAGACCTGAATGCTAAGTCGAAACGTTGTAGTAATTTAATGAAATAAAGAATTGCCAGTTAGTCGACAAGAAGTGGTTTCACGTTGTTAAAATTAATTTTTACTGGTGACAATAAGAAAATGGAATTTTAAAAGAATTTACGTTTTACAATAATACTCTACTATTATTATAATCAATTACAAACTGTTTTTTTTTTCTAATAACTCATGTTTTTTATGTTTATTTTCAATAACTACTATCATTACCTATGTTTGTCAATAAAATAACTCATACAATCTTAACTTTATCTTCTTTCTTTTACTACAATTTAATCACTAAAACACATGGAAGGTGCACTTTGATCGTAGTAAAGGCAACTTGCCAATTTTGATCCGTCAAGATCTGTATTCACCGCTACATATGAAATGTTATGTATTTCTCTTGAAATACGCTTGGCTGCAGCTGCCTTTCTACAACCGGGGAAAGTCCGACATCCTCAATTTTCATACACAAAAACGTCGATTCGAGGAAAAACGTTAATTTATCGAATTAATCGAATTTCGAAGAAATTAAGGAGTATTTACACCCCTAAAATAATTATATAATTAAGATTAAGAAGAGATTAAATATCTTAAAAGTTTAATAATAATAAATTAATATACTACAAAATTTTTATTACACAATTTTCTTAACTCCATTCGTATAGGCACTAATATATTTACTATTCATAAATACGTCATATAATAAATAAGTCATATAAAAAGTGCAAAATAACATATTTATATGTTTCCTCAGATCAAATTAATGCATGCGATGCATTAATTATTTATTCAACCCATATTTCTTCTAGTGTAGAAAAAAATATAATATAAAATGTGATTATTAATACAAAGGATTATGTTATATGATTTATATTATAGTCCGTCAATACTCAAATAAATATTAGAGATTCAAAATAGTTTCAAAATATAATGAAATATATATAAAAATATATAAATATACATAAAGTTTACACTGAAAATATCTATTATATCGTTCATAGTCCTATAATTGGCCGATTTCTGTAGAACTTTCAACGCGTGCCAATGTTTACTGCGGCAAGTGTCGCTGTTTCGTTTAATTTGCATCCATATACATGTCACGTCTTCAAGAAAAAAAAGCATAATTATTCTGAATACCGACTAAAATGAATTTCTGTTTCGTATTTTATGAAAACTCGCGAAAATATAAAATGCAAGCCTTGGAGAGTTTGTAATGTATGGCATTCGATCATTCAACGCGTCCTTAATATGTAAAAACAGAAGGGCCAATTTCTTCTCACGAACACCTTTTTATGATCGTGTTGAAAACATTTGACATGACCATTTCCTAATTCTGAACGCACCACTCTAGAAACGAGAGATTTGCACAGAGAGCTTCGCATCAATTCAAAAAGAATCGAGGTCACATCTGTTTTTCACGCATATCTTTTTTTTCACGAAGTCTTTGCATATAATTATTTTTGTAATCGAGGCCGTCGCAAAAATCTGATAAAAAACTTTAGCAATGTCTGCCGAAACATTCCTCGAGTAAAGCAGCAGAGTGTATTAATATAGACACGCAGTGTCTATAATTGTCATCAAGAAAAAATTTAATGATCTTTTTGAAAAAAAAAAAAAAAATTGATGTAAATTGCATCAAATGTTCTTCGAAGCTCGAAATGTACTGATATCACTAACATATTGGAATGAAGCCAGATATATAATTTGAAACAAGGCAGTTCTCGGTAATGTATGGAAAATATACTTACAAATACTTTTTAGTTGTATTTAGTAACATACGAAAATGATGTAGAATTACATCACAGTTCTTTTAACCTGTGTTTCTTTGATTGCTCGTATTTAAAAATTTTTATATATGAATTTTTAATCTCTGAATGAGAAAATCGATGATACGAGTTAATTATTGCAATATGAGAAAAATATCAAAAATACCAAAGTTTTTTTTTAAAATTAATATATACAATTAATTATGCCAATTAATAAGTGACAAGTATAAAAAAACGTGACACATGTTAGGCACGAAGGCAATATGTTTCCTTATGTCATTTTTTGCATCATATTAATCGTGACTTTCTTTAGTACATTATGCGTGTGATATTATAGCTTGTTTCAGAAATATTTCTGACACAAAAGTTGCTTACTTATCACAGTGCATATTCACATTTGACGTATAAGCGCATTTTACAAACTCCAGTCTTTAAGAAAAGAGATAATAAAAAAAATTACTATTATTAAAGCGTGCTTTTGCTCAGATCAATTATATCATTTCATATTCAAAGCATTATGTGTCATAGAAATTATTATCGTTCAAAAACAAATATTTATCTTTGAAGCAGTATATAATTTAATAAAAATTCTTAGAAAATTCTTAGGAAAACTTCTATTAACGTTCTATTAACGTTTTAAAGTGTATTTTTTATACTTTGAAATAAAAAACATCAAAATAAATACATTATGTATTAAATAAAATCTAAAGTTAAGAAAAGTTGAGAATACAAAATATAATATCTTAATATATCATTACATTTTTAATAATTGCGGTACATTTGTGTGTGTATTATTAATTTGAAAAAAAGTATAATTTACAATCACATTTGATTATTAATATTCTCAAGATTATTTTTATATTATTTTGTTAATTTTATTATCGAGAGTTCTTCGTATGTATTCTTCATGTTAAATTACATTCGACTTTAACTTTAATTAAAATAATGTCAAACGTTTCTACATTCGGCGACTAAAATATGCAAAGATTTTGACATTCGATACGTATTCGTAAATCGATTGGACCAGCAATATCTTTGCAAAAATACAAGAATTTAATTATACTAAAGAATTTTAACGCAAGAAGGTGAAATAATTCAGGAAAATTTCTACTTCTATCACATGTGACATCACATTCGCGTGACCTCAGTTTACCAAAGATCGCAGAATTCTATTATAGCGACTATTAAACCTAGTTAACTATTCTATTTTCAATAAATCAATCGCGTACCTAATTTTGTCACACTTTATCACAAGAAAAATCTCTCTCATCAAAGTTTTTTTGTTTCTAATTTCTAGTCTAAATTAATATAGATACACGTTAAACACATCTCTTCTTATATGCATTTTAATTTCAGAATTATTATTTATTATTATTTTTTCTCGAAACATAATATTGATAAAAAAAGCATACATATATTGCAAATATTATAATTATTTAAAATGTATTTAAAAAATAATATTTTAAAATTATATACTTTACTATAATTAGTATCTGATCCAGAATATTTAGATTTTTTTTAAATGTTTTATTCATCTGGAATTGAATGTTCTAATTAAAGAACAATTGTAAGGTTTCTGCGAGAAAATTCTCAAAATAGTCAAATATAATAAATAATTGTACACTTTTAATATGTTTCTTAATTTTATATTTTTAAATAATTTAACTTTCAAGATTTGTTGTTGTTATCTAAATTGCGATATTCATTGCATGCGATATATTTATTATCATTTATGACTCGATATCAGCTTGAGATACTTAAAACGATACATATAAAACGTATCAGTTGTTTGTATTTGACGCATTGTTGATGCGTCATTGTATCAAATATATACGATCGAAGGATTTTTAAATGCTAAAAATATTTGCTAAATATGTCGCTAAGTCGTTAAGGTGCAGATTTGTAATTAGTTGACCCAGATCGGCTAGTATAGGTAACCTGTCCTGTGTACGCAAGGACGCTGGTCTACAGTAAAAGAGGACCGATTCTCGTGTGAGTTCGACAAAAAAATAAGACAAAATGCGGGCCGAATGCAGTCATGCTCTTAAGATGAACAACAAAGAAAAGTAGGTTTATGACTCATCAACCTGTTATTTTCCACTATGCGGCACTATTTATGGTATCGGCTCGTAAACATTTTACGAATTCTTACGAATTTTTTTTTAAGTACCGTACAACATTTCTTTCATAACGGGCATAATATGCAGCTTGAAACGAAACTACAATAATATTAGATATTGTTAGATTGAAAACAGTTGCATTGATATGCACAGTTACATTGATAAATATATGTGTAAAATCTATAATCTTCCATTTACGATTGTAATCTTGTAAAAGTAAAAACAAAATCTAAAAAAATATTAACTGACAATGAGTTTAGAATTATGTATCTATCTAATTCTATGTTTAACTGTTCATAATCACGCTGAAACAGTACATTAAAGTCTTAGTCAACTTGATGTAAACATAATTACCTACTCGTTATATAAACCGCGTAAAATTCCACAAGGATCGAATTAAATCAATATTAATGAAAGATTAAAGTCGTTGCGAGCAATTTAATGCTTTGAAAGAAAGAGGGGAGGACAAAGAGAGAAAGCTAGAGAGGCGAAGCATAGAAGAACGTTTCTAGATAGCAAGGTCGTCGCAAGGATTTGCGGGGTCATTTACATGAAGTGATTATACTACTGTTAAAGAGCGACATTGCGTTCTCCTTTCTCATCTATCAACGTGACCGTGACGAAACACGGTTATTTCTGATTTTTCAGAACGTTTTCCTCTTCGAGCAAAGAAAAATAATGCTCCCTCCAGAGCCACGTGCACTGCCAAATATTATTTTTAAATTTGAATTTTGCATGCAGTTTGATCGCACGCGCTCGGGATTTACGTTATGGAATTGATTATTGCTTATATCTTTGTCAAAAAAATATTATAAGATGTGTTATGAATGATTATAACATAAATTATAAAATATTAGTGTTCTTCCATATGACAACTCAATATTATAATAACATGTGATGTCACAAACAATATTTTTCACTATAAAGAAATTATACATTTTAAAATAAGGAGTAAATTAAACAAACAAATTTTAGTTTTTGTATTTAAAGTATGCAGCGCTTGAAGTATTGAACTTAAAATAATACTTAAATAATCTTATATTAGGTAAATGTCAGATTTTTTTTTTACAATCACATACTATTTGCTTATAGTATGAAATAAGAGCAAATAAATAAGAATTAGTATTAATCGGTAATGTGAAAAAAAAATAGCCCAATGTGATCTAAATCATAGTCGAAGGTATCAAGTAACTTTAGTAACCTACAAATATATATTATATATTTTTTTGACATACTAATCCTTACTAATATACTAATCCTTATTCCACTCTCATACATCTATTTCTGTTACAAATCAAAAAAGGAAGATATACCTCTTGAGTAAGCTCCGCTGCGTCGACTGGTTCTGCAGGACTCTGGGTGGAAGTTGGTGGATCAGGAGATGTCATGTTCCTGGTTGTGTTTGTAGAAATTGGCACACTAGGACCTGCTAGTGTTGCATCTCTACTGGACTCTTCGACATTCAGCAGATAAGCGTGAATGGCATTGAGACCAGAATTCATTCTGTTGTATCTCCCCAAAGAGTTGAGTTCCTCGAACAGATCCCTCTGGTAGTTCAAAAGCATTGAATCCGGGTTCTTCGGGTGGACGAACATGGGGCGATGGATAATCGTGTGATCCGTGTGCCATCCGGATCCATTGTTGAGATCCAAGGATCCCACGCCGATGGTTTGGATATCCAAGCCCAGATAAGACTCTGGATCCACGCGCAGCAAGGAGAGCAGCAACGCGAGCTGCAGCAGCTCCTCCCGATACAGCTTCTTTATGCACAACATGTTGCCGCCCCTCACAAATTAAATCTCGCTAAAACAGAGAGTTCTACAGAGATTTTGACACCTTTGACACCTTTGTCACACTGACTCACTGTCCCTATTAACCACAAACAGCAGACTCGGCGTCATGAGGACATAATGATGCAATTCCGCAAAATGTCCATCGACATCACGCGCGAGTGAGGCCACACAGGCAGTCCCACGTAAACAAAGAGTCCTCTCGGAGAATAACGGCGACGCCACCGCTCACGCGACGAGACGCATCGCGGCACGAGTCGCGTGTCTCAATTTTTTAGGTTAGGTACGCGGTCGAGCGGTCAAGGATGCTCGATCACCGCTGAATTCGTCGCGAAAAGCGCGGAGAAAATCCTCGGGGGGAGGTGACCAGCCGCACGGAGCGTCGAAGTGAAAATAAGGGATCCCGGCGGCTTTTAAAGCAGCCGGGTATAGGTCAGTAACACGGGACCGAAATAACCTCAAAATCGCGAGCCACTGATCAGGTGCAGTCGTGCGCGCGTCGCACACGCATGCCTCGCGGACACTCGTCTGACAGGCTGCTCCTTCCTCGTTGGTGCTATCCTCGAGCACTATCGGCTCGGAGCCGCGATGACAGCGCGATGACGCCTAGTAGTCGTGCGAGACGGCTCCACACGCGGATCAGCTGCGAGGCGAGGCGGGCGGATAGAGGTGGCGAAAGCTGATAAGTGACAGATACATGACTAACGCGCGTGAAGAGCACAGTGATTCGAGCGGACGATTCGAACCCCGAGACGGGTTCGCGCGGCAGTCCGCGGATCAACGACGCGTCGAGCGTTATGCCGCGTCTCGTTCTTTTTACGCCGCTACGTTCGGGGATGAGACGACACTTTTGCCGCGCGACACTTTTGCCTCCCGACACGGAGTTCGTTACGCGGAGAAACCGACCGATCGACCAGCGAGCGAACGAGCGAGCCAGCCGACCTACCGACGTCGCGCACTTCGCCGGGAGAGATCGTACGCGAAATGTGACTCAGCAATCGCGATTCGACGTCGCACGCTCGTCAGGGCCGTGCCAACGTCGCTGATTTCCCCGCGCATTTCCTGATCACGCGCGCGTCCGCGATTATCGCTGTGTTTCGCGCTGCCGAGCGATGACAGCCGCCGCGTCCGATTCCGTTATCGACGATAACGATTTCTACGAGCCTCATGTACGATATGTGTGATTCGGAGAGTGAAAAAGAGGAAGATAACGAGGAGTGCCCGGTTGAGAGATTTATCTTCTTTAAAGCGTCATGCCAAATATACGTCACGCGCGCGTTGTTTACGTGTTCACGATTTGATTATTATTTTTTTCCCTGCTGGAAAATGAAGTTAGATATTTTGTGCTTTCTATTTAGCGACACAAGTGTCATTCTATCTTTGTTATTTATGAATGTTAAAAAAAGATAGAATGATGTTTGTGTCACTAAATGAAAAACACCAATTATCTGCGATCCGATCGAAAGTGAGGGTCGTGATAACCAAAATGCAAAATTACGACATCGATAGTGTCAGCTAAGGTTGCCAGATTTTCGGGAAAGTCCCGGAATTCTTAATCTTGACCCGTGTCCAGTAATTGAATGAAGTCTTATGTCCCGGAAAATTTCAACAAAATCATAACTTTCAAGTGTCAACTGGTTACCATATTTGTTTGTTTCGAGTACACTGCACACAGCTAACACAGCAGCCTTCCGCTGATTTATCTATAGTTCTTATCTAACACTGATTTTTATTTAGACAGTACAAATTGTACGTACTACACTTTGTCAGCTCTGTGCAATAATTATTATGATTATATTTTTTTTACAAAAACTTTTTTTTAAATAAAATGTGTTCGATTTGTTTGTAGATTCGAGAGTCACTAATTAATTAAAAATTTAGCTAAAATTCTCCAACAACCCATTTTTCCATCGCCTAAAAATGTCTCAGGAATAGTCATTTCGCAACCTCTCAGCGGATATTCGCGAATATGTTCGTGCTCATTTATGTAACATGTATACTGACTTTTTGCATTTTCCAGTACATTTATTCACAATGAAGAAATGTTAATGTCACATTTGATATTTATAACATGCCTTGCGAAATCTGCACTAGGAACGTCTAGAAAATGTATTTTTTTTAAGAAATTTACAGTTTCTTATCTTCATAGAAATTCAAATCGTTCCATCGCGCGATTATTTATCATTGAGGACAGCAGAAGAAAATACTTCAATATTATATTTATCGAGTTGACACTCAACGAGTCTCATTTTCATGAAATCTCTGATTTGATCCTAAAATTATCTCCTCTTTGGAGAGAAGATATTGAGATAAAATCGTTTTGAAAATTGTCGAGGGTACGCTCCTGGAATTTCATTAAGCGAACTTTAACGCGTATTACCATCGGACACACGCGGTTCGCGAGTTCGATTAAAACACACATATATGTATATAAGACTATGTGCGATACATTGCTATATTGATATGGAACACTGAGCTGGCACCAATAAGTGAACTACACGTGCGCTGTTTTTATACGCTTCTACGCACGATTTGACGAAAGAGCGACCGCTGGCCTCTGATTACCGGTCATAAAGCGAAATGATGCAAAATTGTTTGAAGTTTCGCGCAAGTGTATATAAATATACACGATATAATAGCGTTTGCGTCATCCTCTTCCAAAAAAAAAACCAATTTCCTCTATTTTTTTCTATACTTATTATCAACGCTACTTGGTATTTGCACTTGTCACGTCGCCTGATTACCGGATGCGACGTTGATCCACGAGTTTAATCTCGCGAATTGAAAGTCGCGTGACCAATCATCCAATGGTAAACGTGAAACAATTTACTTTCTCCGTGCGTCTCACTGTTATTAAATGAATTCTCTCAGAAGAGCGATTGCCTCATTTTTAATAGAGACCCACATGACGCTTGTGCCGAGGCGGCGAAGCAACTTCCGGAGTAGATCCGGAAGCGCTCGCGGGAAGAGAGCTTCGTCTAATAATAATTTGCTAATAATAAATTTGCGAAGTTGGATCGCGTTCGCCGATAAAAAACCACGCGCCTTTGATTCATTCGATCTTCGCCGATGATTTCTCCGTCAGCTGCGTATCATTGCCTTCCCGTTCCCACTCCCTGTCGAGGTCACAACGTCCACGATGATATTTGCGACAACGAACTTTGAACCCGTGCTTCGACTGCACACGTGGCATCGTTTACCATGAATCCTCTGTGACGCGCTCACGCATGCTAACGACGTGTTTGTCCTTACTCTCACCTGACGCTTGACCTTCGTCAATGATGGCTCGTTGCCAGGCGACAATGGTCGCACATGCGAAACAACTTCTTCAGTGACCAGCGTGCCTCCTTGGCTCGAGAAACGGACGATGATACTCGTCATCGTTTTGAGCGCATCGAGATGCTTTTCCAGGTCGATACGTATCATCATTGTGCATTGTGAGGAAATGCGTCATCGCGACTAATACTTTCTTTACGACAATCTCCACTACGATTCTCCTCATCGTGCATCTTCAAAGTACTTAATCGCGTTAGGATCTTGCTTGGATCAAAATATGAGTTCTGTGTAATATCACTTCCACGTTGTATCGTTTCGTAATTTATTGTGTCCGCGGCGTCTATTGTGTTTTGACGTCACCCTCAACACGTGCTTATTTTAAATACAGGATCGATATTATTAATTGTGATTGCCGCCGTTGGTTTCTAAAGTTTATGAAACGATTGTAGGAAGTTTTCCCAAGAATTTCAAATGCTAAGTTTGTGTAATACATTTTGTACGAACACGTCGCACACAATGTGACTTTGTAGTGATGTGCGGCTGCTTTCGACGAGTTTCTCCTACGATGTGTATTTGAGAATTGTTTCTTATGTAAATACTAGTATAAATTTCTTTTAGTGTGTATATTCCAATTTTGACTAAAAAGATGAAATATTCGCCTAAAAAAATGAGAAAATTGTAAAAAAGGCGCTAAATATGACACTAATATAATAATATGTGAATAATCTTCTCTTCGCCGGTGATATCAAAACTCAGGAAATAAGGCAATAATTGACGTGCAAACTGGCAGTTGATACATTTATTAAAGATCACAACGTTTCGACCATAAGATAGCGTGTGACACGGGAATTACATTATAATATAAAATTAGAGAGTAAGATGTTAAAAATGTCTAGCAATTCAATACGCGTCAACTGTTCATGGCCGTTAAAAACAGACGTCTGTTTTTAACGGCCATGAACAGTTGACGCGTATTGAATTGCTAGACATTTTTAACATCTTACTCTCTAATTTTATATTATAATGTAATTCCCGTGTCACACGCTAGAATTATACACTTGAAAAGGACCAAATCTTATGGTCGAAACGTTGTGATCTTTAATAAATGTATCAACTGCCAGTTTGCACGTCAATTATTGCCTTATTTCCTGAGTTCTAATATAATATTAATATATACTAAATATTTCTTAAAATATAATATATATATAAGATATTTTATTTATTAGACAATGTATTACATACAGCTATATTATGCAATAAAATGGTGTATTGCGCAAACGAATAATTATTTTCATAAGGACTAATATGTACTAATAAATAGATTACAAAATTATCATCTCGCGATATTCAAAATAGAAATTATTTTTTCACAGTCTTGCAGTTTATATAATATGATTGATTAATAATATAATTATGTATTTGGCTGACCTAATAAATTTTATTGTCTCGCTATTTTATATCGTTATTATAACTGTAAAAAAAGAAAAGCAGAGAAAGGTGTAGTATATGGTGTGTGTGAGTGTGTGTGTGTTTGGATGTGCGTTCTTTTATAAAGTAAGATTACTTAAGGAAATGCGTATTCGTTCTTTAAACATATAATATATTCATTCATATGCTTGTACATGTTTCATATTTTTTTATACAACAAAATATCTATGACAACAGTATTGGTTGGGAACGGTATACAATACATATTCATTCACATAAATATGAGATGCAAGACAGCCTCGTTCTCTTAACATGTAATTGTGTCGTGTAAAATACACAAGTATTACTCTTGATTATTCTGGTATCCAGTCTTTCTGTATTTGCCCTATTTCGTGTATAGTGGATTCGATACGATAAAATTCTTTTCAGCAAAAAATAAAATTGACATTATCCATCTTGATAAATTATTTATTTAAGACTAAATAATAAATCCTTATTCAAATATCACAAAAAGTAAAACGTTGAATGTTTGAAGATTGTTATTAGATCAAAACTCACTGCTGCAATTTTGATCTATGAACATGCAAGTAACGAAAGTACTACGTATGCATTTACACGAATACTTTCGGATATTGTAAGAATGTGATAAAATAGGCCAATCGCACAAGTCGGCGAGCAGACGCTTCCTTAAAAATTCTGAAGAGACTATCGTTAACTCTTTAATAAGAGAGAATATCCGTTAGCGAAAAAATATGCTATTTACACGTAAGATATCTAATTGTGCGTTGATTCATTAACTCGCCGTTTGGAGTGTATCAAAATCTACTTAATGGAACAATGAAAAATGATTTTATGCTGCAATTATTTACAGATTTTCTTTACGTGCAAAAGATCGTTTACATATGTGTAAGTACTCATATATGTGCGTGTTCTCAGTTTACTTATGGAACCATGTGAATGCGACGAGCGCAAAGAATTATGCGCCGTTAAGTGGATTGATCCAATAAGAAAAACGTTAACAATAAGTATTAAATATCGAGATAATGTCATTTTGCAGTAGGCATTGGTATTGGCAAGCATAAAATGTAGAGATTTATGGCAGTAGAGGTTTATGGCAAGAAAATATCGAGGAACTCTCGTGTCCTATGTGTTTGAGTGTGAAAACGAGCAATAACGTGTTTCATTTAAACGAGTGCTTAAATTTTAATTACCATCTTTACGAGAGAACACACGAATTCCAGATCTGACTAACCACCGAGTTTCGACAACGAGAAATATAATACTTATAATAAAGTTTGAGAGCACATGAATGTAGACAGTTTGATATTTTCGATCGGAGCGGAAATTTACTTCGCAAATCGATTTTGCTTTCTGTGTATAATTATGAGACACTTTGCAGATCTTTTTTTGTATCCGTGCGATCAGTTTTATACAATGTCTAAGTACTTGAGCTTTAAGAGATGTAATAATGTTCTCAGAACATTAAGTCAATCTACATACATTATTAAAACAATTAACATGTAACAATTAAATATTTTTTAATACACATCATTATTTTCTGATGTTTATTGTCCAAATACTTAATTGTACGACCGAAAAACGAAAAGCAAAGCAAAATATAACAGATTTGCTTTGAGTGTCAATCGCATTACGAAATTCACATTTCTATTTCAAATTAAGGTTTATTATTGTTAACCGAAATTTTTCAGAATTGAACGCAACGTTTCGAAAATCGTGACGTTCAAGAGATTTTATTATATTTAAATAAGTCGCATCTAGATTCTTCATAAAGTATTCGATCACACGGCACATTGTCTTACACTAATACATGCATACCATACATATGTATATATAAAGCGCTGTTTAGATTATACAAATTTATTTATTTTTTCATAATAAAAAATATCCAATTCTCTATTTGTGCTACTTCGCACGGAGAACAATCAACTCCGTACGAGATGTGTCCTGCGCTTCCAGCAAAACACAAATACGTGACACACACGATACACATCGATTTTTCAATTTATTTTTACAATTAATTTTTCATATACCCTCTTGGCTTTTGTGACTGAGTTTTTTATTATAAATGCCGTCTTGTTTTTCTGGACGGTGCTTGTGGCACAGACCTGAGCGATTCAGAGTATTATGGTTCTCTTTGTCATTGATATGCTACTTGAATGTGTCGAATGATCGCTCATATGGTCATGATAATTTTATTACCTCTTAACTTAATCTGCCGTAGTTTTACACACACAGACTTATGCAAAGGACGTACATGAATAATATAATTAGCGTTTCCTCCGACAAATTTGTCGCAAGCTTGACTCTCTCTATAGTTAAAGTATTATTGGGTGATTCAAGAATGGGGGGCTTGGACATCGCTTGGAAATAATTACCATAGCTTTTCTGTTATAATGGAGTACAGCAAACCCGAGAGACTAAAGCTCTTCTCTCAAGGTGTATGTCACTTATCAAATATCAAGTCGACGACTATCTTAGCAACGATCTCTGTTTTCGTTATTTTTTTCTATATTTAGTGATTCAATTAGCATGCACGCGTGCACGCGTTAAATAAGTACTTTCGATATATATATATAAATCGGTGTACAATGTATGACATATAAACAATTCGGTTTTTTTCTAGTCTTATTAGACAATCCTCTCCGATAAGCAAATTGTGAGTTTTGCACAGAATATACATTTAAATGTTTTTCTAAACAAAAAATGATGTTTTTGTTTGTCTTTTAAATGATGTTCTCATTTAAGACTTTAAATTTAATTAAGAGTTGTCTTTGCCTGACGGAAACAATCTCCGAAACTGGTGAAAATGATTAGTTTTTGACCCGCAAATTTATATCTATATGGTTGAGATTTTCTTTCCTCCCTAAATAATCACATATTTTTCATACATAGGCTATCACATATTTTTTTTAAAAACGTATACAAATACAAATTGTAGAAAAAAAAGCCATAATGGCATCACGGTTGAATGTATGGTTAAAATTTGATTCATTTTGCCCGGTTCTTTCTCGACGAGCGAAGTTTAACGTGTAAGATTCATTTTATTTTAATTTAATTAATATAATTAATTAATATAATTAATATAATAATTAGTATATATAATAATTAACAAATAATAAAATTAATATAATTATTTTAATTATTACTGTAACAATACAACGAACCGGTCGTACAACCGAAAAGTAGAAAAATTATTATAATGCATAAAAAATTCTTATAATTAACTTGTATCGTTAGCTTTAGCTTGACAATGTGATAGACATATAGTATAATACACGTATATATCCTAATCTAAATATGTTTTATACACTCGAGCAATAAACAATAAAGCTAACCGACTTAACTGTTAGGACGATTCAAACAATATATCAATATTTATGTTTAACATAGAGTTACATTTGTGTCTCTTTAGTAGGAACATAATCGGTATGTATCAGTACATTTAGTAACGTACAAACTGTGAAATTATCTAGACACAATGCAAATGGATACGGAAGATTGGGTGTGGCAGCATTTTAGTAAATTATACCCAGGAGCAACATGCAATTACTGTAAAAATTGCGTAATTAAAAGTAATAATGTGTGCATGTTAAAATTACATTTAATTGATATTCACAAAATATGTAATAATGAGGACTACTCGGAATGGAAAAGCAACACTAATGGCGAAATTTGGAAATATTTCTTAAAACAAGAGATAGAATTGCCATATTCTGCTCAATGCAATTTTACAGATTGTAACGTAATAATTAAGTATGCATTTAATATAAGTCCATTAACGATACATCTGGAAAGGAAGCATGAACACATTGTAAAAACAAGACAAAAAGAAATTGAGCACACTTGGCTATCGCGACATTTTCAATTTGTGGGTTGCTATGCATGTTGCAAAATAAAATCAAATTGCAGAAGGATTAATATATTTTCTGAAATATATAACTTAACATATCACCTGGAATTTAAGCATAATATACGTGAAGAAAGAACTAATGTCAATGACAATAACTCTGATGTAATGATGCAACAATCTGTAGATAAAACATATAACGCCGGTCCAAGTTCTCATCATGATAATACACCAAGGCAATACTTTGGACATCAAGAAAGTCAACAGGGGTAAATGTTTTAGTTATTATCTGTTCTTTTATTATCCTAAATAATTAATACACTTTATTATGTACGGTTAATATACAGCAATTAAGTATTTAACATATAAAAATAGAGGCTGTATAAATTTCAGATATAATGCAAATGGCATAGATAGAAAATTTTGCAAAAGTTGAGTGTAGAATTATTTTAGTAAATTTGATAAACGTAGAAAGTGCAATAAGTGTAATGAAATTTATGACAGCAGAAATGTTTAAAATCTAAAAACTATTATATTGTGTTCACAGTATACATGATGACAAAGAAAACTTAAGATGGAAACACGACACTGAGGACGTAATTGGGCAACATTTCTCAAAACAAGATGTATCTGCTGTACAATCTGTAGATGAAACAAATGTTGCCGGTCCAAGTTCTCATTATGATAATGCACCTAAGCAACCTCTTGATGGAAATCAAGAAGGGTAATTGTCTCAGATATTAAATCTTTATTCAGTCTGAATTATTACTATATACTATCATGTATAACTAACAAAATTGAATGCTTAAAGTTATAAGATACTGTAAAAATTTTAGTCTAATGTTAAACGTATGTGTCAAATGTCTCAATTTGCAAATGTTATAATTATTAGAGTAAAACACTGTTATATCAAGAGCTTTATATCAAGTTTGTTAAATCAAATGTACTGCCATTTATTTATTATCAACATATTTAATAATTAGTAGATATTCTCATAAACGTGACATAACTGTATAAGTAGGTATTACAAATTTTAAATAATGATTTGAAAGTGTGAATAAGAAGACTTACTTTTCAATAATCAAATAATATACATGACTGCAATGCGATTTTGTAATCTTAACAATGTTAGTTTTGAATTTTTAATCGCTTTGTGTATACACGTAGGTCGGCAGACAATTACACTGGACAAACGAAATTTGCAGGAAGTTGGGAACAAACATGGGACAATTATACAAATCACATGATATCCTCAGATGACGATTTAGCAAATTACATGATAGTTGACCCAGATGACAATGACCTGGACAAATATCTTGGATATTAATAACTTGAAGCATATTAAGCATATTAATAACTTGCATATTAATAACTTCAAGTATTTGACGAGGAATTATATGTTTGGAATCGTTAAATGACGTTACTACCTAAGAAGTGTATTAAAAATATTAATAAAAGTTTTGTAATATAGTTCTTTTCTTTCGATTGCAATTTACACTTCATCATGCACTTAATTTTGAGAAATTTGCGTATCACAAACATTAGTGCGAAATTTCTCGTTATATTTGATTAAAAATTTAAATTTGCTAATGCTAATCGTAATATTTATCGTAAAACTATAATACTTAGCTATATACTTAATCGTTATTAATACGTTAAAGCACATTCCGTATACATTAGAGTGATCCTTAAATGGGCTGTTAATGAATTTTTTCCCCCTAAACCTGCTCGAAATAAGTCGACAAAAATGTTCTGTAAATTGCAATACTGTTTTACTTTAAAACGTCCCCCCAAGAGAATTACTTTTTCCCATTTAAATAACACAAAGTTTTATCATAACTTAACATAATTTACTTTTTTGCCAACTATTATCTTGCTAAAAATGTTTAACTGTTTGACAACACCTAGTATGAGCATTACTATTTTGGAGGAAATTTTTGTTTGTAGCTCATTTATCTATTTTGCGTGCATATCGTTCGTTAAAATTGATGGAAGTGTCAATTTATTATATTATTTAATGAATTAGATTATTTTTTAAATAAGATACCAGTCAAAATTTACAGAAGTTAAAAATTATAAAAAAGATCATTAATTTAATATGATTAATATTATTAATATAATAATAAATACATATAATAATTATCAAATAATATAATTAATATAATTATTTTAATTATTACTGTAACAATACAACGACCGAACCAGTCGTACAACCAAAAAGTAAAAAAATTATTTTAATGTATAAAAGTTCTTATAATTAACTTGTTGTATAATTAACCTGTCGTCAGCTTGACAATGTGATAGACATATAGTATAATACACATATATCCTAAATATGTTTCATACACTCAAGCAGTAAAAAATAAAATTAACCGACTTAACTGTTAGGACGATTCAAACAGTATATCAATATTTATGTATAACATAGATTTACATTTGTGTCTCTTTAGTAGGAACATAATCGGTATGTCACATTTAGTATCGTACGCGCTGTGAAATTATCTAGACATAACGACAACGCAAATGGATACAGAAGATTGTGAAAATTGGGTGTGGCAGCATTTTAGTAAATTAGACTCAGGAGCAACATGCAATCATTATGTCAATGAAAAATATGTATTTAACAGAAGTAATATGTACATTCTAAAATTACATTTAATTCATTATCACAAAATATGTAATAAAAAGGACTACTCGAAATGGAAAAGCTATACTAACGGCGAAATTTGAAAATATTTCTTAAAACAAGAGATAGAATTGCCATATTCTGCACAATGCAATTACAGATTGTAACGTAATAATTAACGACGCACATAATATAACTACATTAACGAAACATCTAAAAAAGTGTCATGAACACATTGTAAAAACAAGACGAGAGGAAATTGATCATACTTGGTTATCGCGACATTTTAAATTTGTGGATTACTATGCATGTTGCAGAATATCAAATTGCAAAAAAATAATATATTTAGATAATAGAAATAAAGATATTAATATATTTTCTGAAATAAATAACATAATATCTCACCTGAAATTTTCGCATTATATATACCTGAAGAAAAAATTAATGGCAATGACAATAACGCTGATGTGATGAATGATGTAACAATCTGTAGATGATACATATAACGCCGGTCCAAGTTCTCATCATGATAATACACCTAGGCAATACCTTGCAAATCAAGAAAGTCAACAGAGGTAAATGTTTCAGTTATTATATCTGTTTTTTTATTATCCTAATTAATTAATACACTTTATTATGTACGGTTAATATACAACAATTAAATATTTAACATATAAAAATAGGGGCTGTATAAATTTCAGATATAATGCAGATGGCATAGATAGAAAATTTTGTAAAAGTTGAGTGTAGAATTATTTTAGTAAATTTGATAAATGTAGAAAGTGCAATAAGTGTAATGAAACTTATGACAGCAGAAATGTTTAAAATCTAAAAACACATTTATATTGTGTTCACAGTATACATGATGACAAAGACAACTTAAGATCGAAACACGACACTGAGGATATTAATTAATTTGACAACATTTCTCAAAACAAGATGTATATTCTGTAAAATCTGTAAATGAGACAAATGTTGCTGGTCCAAGTTCTCATTATGATAATGCACTTAAGCAACCTCTTGATGGAAATCAAGAAGGGTAATTGTCTCAGACATTAAACCTTTATTCAGTCTGAATTATTATTACTATATGCTATCATGTATAACTAACAAAATTGAATGCTTACAGTTATAAGAGACCGCAAAAATTTCAGTCTAATGTTAAACGTATGTGTCAAATGTCTCAATTTGCAAATGTTGTAATTACTAGAGTAAAACACTGTTATTTCAAGAGGTTTATATCGAGTTTGTTAAGTCAAATGTACTGCCATTTATTTATTATCAACATATTTGATAATTAGTAGATATTCTCATAAACGTGACATAACTGTATAAGTAGGTATTACAAATTTCAAATAATAATTTCGAAGTGTGAATAATAAGACTTACTTTTCAATAATCAAATAATATACATGACTGCAATGCGATTTTGTAATCTTAATAATGTTAGTTTTGAATTTTTAATCGCTTTGTGTATACGTAGGTTTGCAATTACACTGGACAAATAAAGTTTGCAAGAAATTGTAAACAAATGTGGGACAATTATGCAGATTACATGATAGATGACGATTCAGTAAATTGCATGTTAGACCCAGATGACAATGGCCTGGAAAAATATCTTGGAACATCTTAATAACTTGAAGTATTTGACGAAGAATTATATGTTTGGAATCGTATTGGAAATGTATTAAAAATATTATTAAAAGTTTTGTAATACCGTCCTTTTCTTTCGATTGCAATTTACACTTCATGATGCACTTAATTTTGAGAAATATATGTATAAGTTGAATTATAGTATTGCAATTTACAGTACATTTTATTTATTTATTTCGAGTTGGTTTAGAGAGCAACACGGTAAAAATTCATTAACAATTTCCATTTAAGGACCATCCTAGTATATTATTAATACACTAATAAAAATGTATTATTCACTGGTTATAGAAACAATAATAACAACATAATTTGTAAGATATATAAAAGATATATGTATGACAGAATAATGTATTAAAGATTTTTATTGCAAAGATGCTGCAAATATCATTGAATGTTTTGTTAATTTTTCATACTCTGACACCATCTTTGTAGTTTTCCTACTTCCATATATAATTTTGAACTTATATTACTGTAAAATATAATTGAAATTTTATTTAAAAAATGACCTTTTTAAAAAAATGGTAAAAGAAGGCGTCAAATGCATATGCTAGTAAAAAAAATTGTTTTTAAACATATAATTAGTAATAAAAAGAATTATACAGTTTGCAATTTGCAACAACGAATCTTTTTATGGAGAAAAACAACTATGTGTTTTCTTTATACAAATTGATTCAGCTCATTATTCAGGCCATAAAAGTATTAAGTTATATTTACCAGAAATTAAATAGTTTATGAGATATTTTATACTTTATGTGAAAATGTGTCAAAATAAAATGTCTCGTAACTATTAATTTTTTGACAATTCCACCTTTAATATTTTTATATGCAAATTAACAAGAGAAATCATGTAAAAAAAATCATAAAATTTGAATTTAAAAATAGCGATAACTTCTCTATATAACTTTAAAGAATTGATTTTTGAAGTTACATAAAGAGATTATCATTATTTTTAAATTGGAACGAAAAATTAATTTACCATTATTTTACCATTATTTGCACAGAATTGCCTTTTCCAAATTCTTTGAAACATTTTTTAAAAATTTTGTTTTGATATTTTATTAATTATATTAATCCGATATTTTTTAGTCATCTTGTAGGACATGATAGTAAAAACTATTTAAATCTTCAAGTCCTAGTTTCTTATTTTATAACATTTTAACAAATATAGTTAGCACATTTGTTATTATGTTAAGCTTACAAATAGCAGTAATAGTCAGTAAGTATGTATACATTAAAATTGTTTTATTTTTTATCTGTTTTGACTATATTATAATATTTATTATTGTAATAATTATTGTAATAAAAAATGTTGTTTATATTTTTTGTTTCTGTTGTTTGTTTATATACTTTCAGTGTGTATATTCAACCACAACAGCATAGATGTCCCGAGGACGTCCCTCCGTCCTCAGGACGTCCCCAGGAGTGCTTGTGCTGTTAAGGAAATTTTTCTCGATTACCTTTGTCTTTTATTATAAATAATATATAATAAATATGTTCACGACAGCTGTATGTATAAATATTCGCCTAAAAAGATGAAAAAATTGTTAAAAAAGGCGCTAAATATAACACTAACATAATAATACATAATTTAAACTATTATAAATTGTAAATAATATATAATTTAAACTGTTATAAATTGTAAATATTTGAAAATATTTTTTATTAATATATTAATTATGTCACATATCATTTTACTAAATACTTTAAAAATATTAAATATATATATATATATATATATATATATATATATATATATATATATATATAATATTTTATTTATTAGACAATGTATTACATACAGCTATATTATGCAATAAAATGGTGTATTGCGCAAACGAATAATTATTTTCATAAGGACTAATATGTACTAATAAATAGATTACAAAATTATCATCTCGCGATATTCAAAATAGAAATTATTTTTTCACAGTCTTGCAGTTTATATAATATGATTGATTAATAATATAATTATGTATTTGATTGACCTAATAAATTTTATTGTCTCGCTATTTTATATCGTTATTATAACTGTAAAAAAAGAAAAGCAGAGAAAGGTGTAGTATATGGTGTGTGTGAGTGTGTGTGTGTTTGGATGTGCGTTCTTTTATAAAGTAAGATTACTTAAGGAAATGCGTATTCGTTCTTTAAACATATAATATATTCATTCATATGCTTGTACATGTTTCATATTTTTTTATACAACAAAATATCTATGACAACAGTATTGGTTGGGAACGGTATACAATACATATTCATTCACATAAATATGAGATGCAAGACAGCCTCGTTCTCTTAACATGTAATTGTGTCGTGTAAAATACACAAGTATTACTCTTGATTATTCTGGTATCCAGTCTTTCTGTATTTGCCCTATTTCGTGTATAGTGGATTCGATACGATAAAATTCTTTTCAGCAAAAAATAAAATTGACATTATCCATCTTGATAAATTATTTATTTAAGATTCAATAATAAACCCTTATTCAAATATCACAAAAACGTTGAATGTTTGAAGATTGTTATTAGATCAAAACTCACTGCTGTAATTTTGATCCATGAACACGCAAGTAACAAAAGTACTACGTATGCATTTACACGAGTACTTTCGGATATTGTAAGAATGTGATAAAATAGGCCAATCGCACAAATCGGCGAGCAGACGCTTCCTTAAAAATTCTGAAGTGACTATCGTTAACTCTTTAATAAGAGAGAATGTCCGTTAGTGAAAAAATATGCTATTTACACGTAAGATATCTAATTGTGCGTTGATTCATTAACTCGCCGTTTGGAGTGTATCAAAATCTACTTAATGGAACAATGAAAAATGATTTTATGCTGCAATTATTTACAGATTTTCTTTACGTGCAAAAGATCGTTTACATATGTGTAAGTACTCATATATGTGCGTGTTCTCAGTTTACTTATGGAACCATGTGAATGCGACGAGCGCAAAGAATTATGCGCCGTTAAGTGGATTGATCCAATAAGAAAAACGTTAACAATAAGTATTAAATATCGAGATAATGTCATTTTGCAGTAGGCATTGGTATTGGCAAGCATAAAATGTAGAGATTTATGGCAGTAGAGGTTTATGGCAAGAAAATATCGAGGAACTCTCGTGTCCTATGTGTTTGAGTGTGAAAACGAGCAATAACGTGTTTCATTTAAACGAGTGCTTAAATTTTAATTACCATCTTTACGAGAGAACACACGAATTCCAGATCTGACTAACCAGCGAGTTTCGACAACGAGAAATATAATACTTATAATAAAGTTTGAGAGCACATGAATGTAGACAGTTTGATATTTTCGATCGGAGCGGAAATTTACTTCGCAAATCGATTTTGCTTTCTGTGTATAATTATGAGACACTTTGCAGATCTTTTTTTGTATCCGTGCGATCAGTTTTATACAATGTCTAAGTACTTGAGCTTTAAGAGATGTAATAATGTTCTCAGAACATTAAGTCAATCTACATACATTATTAAAACAATTAACATGTAACAATTAAATATTTTTTAATACACATCATTATTTTCTGATGTTTATTGTCCAAATACTTAATTGTACGACCGAAAAACGAAAAGCAAAGCAAAATATAACAGATTTGCTTTGAGTGTCAATCGCATTACGAAATTCACATTTCTATTTCAAATTAAGGTTTATTATTGTTAACCGAAATTTTTCAGAATTGAACGCAACGTTTCGAAAATCGTGACGTTCAAGAGATTTTATTATATTTAAATAAGTCGCATCTAGATTCTTCATAAAGTATTCGATCACACGGCACATTGTCTTACACTAATACATGCATACCATACATATGTATATATAAAGCGCTGTTTAGATTATACAAATTTATTTATTTTTTCATAATAAAATATCCAATTCTCTATTTGTGCTACTTCGCACGGAGAACAATCAACTCCGTACGAGATGTGTCCTGCGCTTCCAGCAAAACACAAATACGTGACACACACGATACACATCGATTTTTCAATTTATTTTTACAATTAATTTTTCATATACCCTCTTGGCTTTTGTGACTGAGTTTTTTATTATAAATGCCGTCTTGTTTTTCTGGACGGTGCTTGTGGCACAGACCTGAGCGATTCAGAGTATTATGGTTCTCTTTGTCATTGATATGCTACTTGAATGTGTCGAATGATCGCTCATATGGTCATGATAATTTTATTACCTCTTAACTTAATCTGCCGTAGTTTTACACACACAGACTTATGCAAAGGACGTACATGAATAATATAATTAGCGTTTCCTCCGACAAATTTGTCGCAAGCTTGACTCTCTCTATAGTTAAAGTATTATTGGGTGATTCAAGAATGGGGGGCTTGGACATCGCTTGGAAATAATTACCATAGCTTTTCTGTTATAATGGAGTACAGCAAACCCGAGAGACTAAAGCTCTTCTCTCAAGGTGTATGTCACTTATCAAATATCAAGTCGACGACTATCTTAGCAACGATCTCTGTTTTCGTTATTTTTTTCTATATTTAGTGATTCAATTAGCATGCACGCGTGCACGCGTTAAATAAGTACTTTCGATATATATATATAAATCGGTGTACAATGTATGACATATAAACAATTCGGTTTTTTTCTAGTCTTATTAGACAATCCTCTCCGATAAGCAAATTGTGAGTTTTGCACAGAATATACATTTAAATGTTTTTCTAAACAAAAAATGATGTTTTTGTTTGTCTTTTAAATGATGTTCTCATTTAAGACTTTAAATTTAATTAAGAGTTGTCTTTGCCTGACGGAAACAATCTCCGAAACTGGTGAAAATGATTAGTTTTTGACCCGCAAATTTATATCTATATGGTTGAGATTTTCTTTCCTCCCTAAATAATCACATATTTTTCATACATAGGCTATCACATATTTTTTTTAAAAACGTATACAAATACAAATTGTAGAAAAAAAAGCCATAATGGCATCACGGTTGAATGTATGGTTAAAATTTGATTCATTTTGCCCGGTTCTTTCTCGACGAGCGAAGTTTAACGTGTAAGATTCATTTTATTTTAATTTAATTAATATAATTAATTAATATAATTAATATAATAATTAGTATATATAATAATTAACAAATAATAAAATTAATATAATTATTTTAATTATTACTGTAACAATACAACGAACCGGTCGTACAACCGAAAAGTAGAAAAATTATTATAATGCATAAAAAATTCTTATAATTAACTTGTATCGTTAGCTTTAGCTTGACAATGTGTGATAGACATATAGTATAATACACGTATATATCCTAATCTAAATATGTTTTATACACTCGAGCAATAAACAATAAAGCTAACCGACTTAACTGTTAGGACGATTCAAACAATATATCAATATTTATGTTTAACATAGAGTTACATTTGTGTCTCTTTAGTAGGAACATAATCGGTATGTATCAGTACATTTAGTAACGTACAAACTGTGAAATTATCTAGACACAATGCAAATGGATACGGAAGATTGGGTGTGGCAGCATTTTAGTAAATTATACCCAGGAGCAACATGCAATTACTGTAAAAATTGCGTAATTAAAAGTAATAATGTGTGCATGTTAAAATTACATTTAATTGATATTCACAAAATATGTAATAATGAGGACTACTCGGAATGGAAAAGCAACACTAATGGCGAAATTTGGAAATATTTCTTAAAACAAGAGATAGAATTGCCATATTCTGCTCAATGCAATTTTACAGATTGTAACGTAATAATTAAGTACTGCATTTAATATAAGTCCATTAACGATACATCTGGAAAGGAAGCATGAACACATTGTAAAAACAAGACAAAAAGAAATTGAGCACACTTGGCTATCGCGACATTTTCAATTTGTGGGTTGCTATGCATGTTGCAAAATAAAATCAAATTGCAGAAGGATTAATATATTTTCTGAAATATATAACTTAACATATCACCTTGAAGTTTGGCATAATATACGTGAAGAAAGAACTAATGTCAATGACAATAACTCTGATGTAATGATGCAACAATCTGTAGATAAAACATATAACGCCGATCCAAGTTCTCATCATGATAATACACCAAGGCAATACTTTGGACATCAAGAAAGTCAACAGGGGTAAATGTTTTAGTTATTATCTGTTCTTTTATTATCCTAAATAATTAATACACTTTATTATGTACGGTTAATATACAGCAATTAAGTATTTAACATATAAAAATAGAGGCTGTATAAATTTCAGATATAATGCAAATGGCATAGATAGAAAATTTTGCAAAAGTTGAGTGTAGAATTATTTTAGTAAATTTGATAAACGTAGAAAGTGCAATAAGTGTAATGAAATTTATGACAGCAGAAATGTTTAAAATCTAAAAACTATTATATTGTGTTCACAGTATACATGATGACAAAGAAAACTTAAGATGGAAACACGACACTGAGGACGTAATTGGGCAACATTTCTCAAAACAAGATGTATCTGCTGTACAATCTGTAGATGAAACAAATGTTGCCGGTCCAAGTTCTCATTATGATAATGCACCTAAGCAACCTCTTGATGGAAATCAAGAAGGGTAATTGTCTCAGATATTAAATCTTTATTCAGTCTGAATTATTACTATATACTATCATGTATAACTAACAAAATTGAATGCTTAAAGTTATAAGATACTGTAAAAATTTTAGTCTAATGTTAAACGTATGTGTCAAATGTCTCAATTTGCAAATGTTATAATTATTAGAGTAAAACACTGTTATATCAAGAGCTTTTATATCAAGTTTGTTAAATCAAATGTACTGCCATTTATTTATTATCAACATATTTAATAATTAGTAGATATTCTCATAAACGTGACATAACTGTATAAGTAGGTATTACAAATTTTAAATAATGATTTGAAAGTGTGAATAAGAAGACTTACTTTTCAATAATCAAATAATATACATGACTGCAATGCGATTTTGTAATCTTAACAATGTTAGTTTTGAATTTTTAATCGCTTTGTGTATACACGTAGGTCGGCAGACAATTACACTGGACAAACGAAATTTGCAGGAAGTTGGGAACAAACATGGGACAATTATACAAATCACATGATATCCTCAGATGACGATTTAGCAAATTACATGATAGTTGACCCAGATGACAATGACCTGGACAAATATCTTGGATATTAATAACTTGAAGCATATTAAGCATATTAATAACTTGCATATTAATAACTTCAAGTATTTGACGAGGAATTATATGTTTGGAATCGTTAAATGACGTTACTACCTAAGAAGTGTATTAAAAATATTAATAAAAGTTTTGTAATATAGTTCTTTTCTTTCGATTGCAATTTACACTTCATCATGCACTTAATTTTGAGAAATTTGCGTATCACAAACATTAGTGCGAAATTTCTCGTTATATTTGATTAAAAATTTAAATTTGCTAATGCTAATCGTAATATTTATCGTAAAACTATAATACTTAGCTATATACTTAATCGTTATTAATACGTTAAAGCACATTCCGTATACATTAGAGTGATCCTTAAATGGGCTGTTAATGAATTTTTTCCCCCTAAACCTGCTCGAAATAAGTCGACAAAAATGTTCTGTAAATTGCAATACTGTTTTACTTTAAAACGTCCCCCCAAGAGAATTACTTTTTCCCATTTAAATAACACAAAGTTTTATCATAACTTAACATAATTTACTTTTTTGCCAACTATTATCTTGCTAAAAATGTTTAACTGTTTGACAACACCTAGTATGAGCATTACTATTTTGGAGGAAATTTTTGTTTGTAGCTCATTTATCTATTTTGCGTGCATATCGTTCGTTAAAATTGATGGAAGTGTCAATTTATTATATTATTTAATGAATTAGATTATTTTTTAAATAAGATACCAGTCAAAATTTACAGAAGTTAAAAATTATAAAAAAGATCATTAATTTAATATGATTAATATTATTAATATAATAATAAATACATATAATAATTATCAAATAATATAATTAATATAATTATTTTAATTATTACTGTAACAATACAACGACCGAACCAGTCGTACAACCAAAAAGTAAAAAAATTATTTTAATGTATAAAAGTTCTTATAATTAACTTGTTGTATAATTAACCTGTCGTCAGCTTGACAATGTGATAGACATATAGTATAATACACTTATATATCCTAAATATGTTTCATACACTCAAGCAGTAAAAAATAAAATTAACCGACTTAACTGTTAGGACGATTCAAACAATATATCAATATTTATGTATAACATAGATTTACATTTGTGTCTCTTTAGTAGGAACATAATCGGTATGTCACATTTAGTATCGTACGCGCTGTGAAATTATCTAGACATAACGACAACGCAAATGGATACAGAAGATTGTGAAAATTGGGTGTGGCAGCATTTTAGTAAATTAGACTCAGGAGCAACATGCAATCATTATGTCAATGAAAAATATGTATTTAACAGAAGTAATATGTACATTCTAAAATTACATTTAATTCATTATCACAAAATATGTAATAAAAAGGACTACTCGAAATGGAAAAGCAACACTAACGGCGAAATTTGAAAATATTTCTTAAAACAAGAGATAGAATTGCCATATTCTGCACAATGCAATTACAGATTGTAACGTAATAATTAACGACGCACATAATATAACTACATTAACGAAACATCTAAAAAAGTGTCATGAACACATTGTAAAAACAAGACGAGAGGAAATTGAGCATACTTGGTTATCGCGACATTTTAAATTTGTGGGTATGCTATGCATGTTGCAAAAAAATAATATATTTCAAATAGAAATAAAGATTAATATATTTTCTGAAATAAATAACTTAATTATATCACCTTGAAGTTTCGCATAATATACGTGAAGAAAGAACTAATGTCAATGACAATAACGCTGATGTAATGATGCAACAATCTGTAGATGAAACATATAACGCCGGTCCAAGTTCTCATCATGATAATACACCTAGGCAATACTTTGGACATCAAGAAAGTCAACAGGGGTAAATGTTTCAGTTATTATCTGTTCTTTTATTATCCTAAATAATTAATACACTTTATTATGTACGGTTAATATACAACAATTAAATATTTAACATATAAAAATATAGGCTGTATAAATTTCAGATATAATGCAGATGGCATAGATAGAAAATTTTGTAAAAATTGAGTGTAGAATTATTTTAGTAAATTTGATAAATGTAGAAAGTGCAATAAGTGTAATGAAACTTATGACAGCAGAAATGTTTAAAATCTAAAAACACATTTATATTGTGTTCACAGTATACATGATGACAAAGAAAACTTAAGATGGAAACACGACACTGAGGATATTAATTAATTAGCAACATTTCTCAAAACAAGATGTATATTCTGTAAAATCTGTAGATGAAACAAATGTTGCCGGTCCAAGTTCTCATTATGATAATGCACTTAAGCAACCTCTTGATGGAAATCAAGGAGGGTAATTGTCTCAGACATTAAACCTTTATTCAGTCTAAAATAAATTATTATTACTATATGCTATCATGTATAACTAACAAAATTGAATGCTTACAGTTATAAGAGACCGCAAAAATTTCAGTCTAATGTTAAACGTATGTGTCAAATGTCTCAATTTGCAAATGTTGTAATTACTAGAGTAAAACACTGTTATTTCAAGAGGTTTATATCGAGTTTGTTAAGTCAAATGTACTGCCATTTATTTATTATCAACATATTTGATAATTAGTAGATATTCTCATAAACGTGACATAACTGTATAAGTAGGTATTACAAATTTCAAATAATAATTTCGAAGTGTGAATAATAAGACTTACTTTTCAATAATCAAATAATATACATGACTGCAATGCGATTTTGTAATCTTAATAATGTTAGTTTTGAATTTTTAATCGCTTTGTGTATACGTAGGTTTGCAATTACACTGGACAAATAAAGTTTGCAAGAAATTGTAAACAAATGTGGGACAATTATGCAGATTACATGATAGATGACGATTCAGTAAATTGCATGTTAGACCCAGATGACAATGGCCTGGAAAAATATCTTGGAACATCTTAATAACTTGAAGTATTTGACGAAGAATTATATGTTTGGAATCGTATTGGAAATGTATTAAAAATATTATTAAAAGTTTTGTAATACCGTCCTTTTCTTTCGATTGCAATTTACACTTCATGATGCACTTAATTTTGAGAAATATATGTATAAGTTGAATTATAGTATTGCAATTTACAGTACATTTTATTTATTTATTTCGAGTTGGTTTAGAGAGCAACACGGTAAAAATTCATTAACAATTTCCATTTAAGGACCATCCTAGTATATTATTAATACACTAATAAAAATGTATTATTCACTGGTTATAGAAACAATAATAACAACATAATTTGTAAGATATATAAAAGATATATGTATGACAGAATAATGTATTAAAGATTTTTATTGCAAAGATGCTGCAAATATCATTGAATGTTTTGTTAATTTTTCATACTCTGACACCATCTTTGTAGTTTTCCTACTTCCATATATAATTTTGAACTTATATTACTGTAAAATATAATTGAAATTTTATTTAAAAATGACCTTTTAAAAAATGGGTAAAAAGAAGGCGTCAAATGCATATGCTAGTAAAAAAAATTGTTTTTAAACATATAATTAGTAATAAAAAGAATTATACAGTTTGCAATTTGCAACAACGAATCTTTTTATGGAGAAAAACAACTATGTGTTTTCTTTATACAAATTGATTCAGCTCATTATTCAGGCCATAAAAGTATTAAGTTATATTTACCAGAAATTAAATAGTTTATGAGATATTTTATACTTTATGTGAAAATGTGTAAAAAATAAAATGTCTCGTAACTATTAATTTTTTGACAATTCCACCTTTAATATTTTTATATGCAAATTAACAAGAGAAATCATGTAAAAAAAATCATAAAATTTGAATTTAAAAATAGCGATAACTTCTCTATATAACTTTAAAGAATTGATTTTTGAAGTTACATAAAGAGATTATCATTATTTTTAAATTGGAACGAAAAATTAATTTACCATTATTTTACCATTATTTGCACAGAATTGCCTTTTCCAAATTCTTTGAAACATTTTTTTAAAATTTTGTTTTTTATTTATTTATTAATTATATTAAATCCATGATATTTTTAGTCATCTTGTGGGACATGATATTAAAAACTATTTTAAATCTTCAAGTCCTAGTTTCTTATTTTTATAACATTTTAACAAATATAGTTAAGCACATTTATTATTATGTTGTTTACAAATAACAGTAATAGTCAGTAAAGTACATACGTTAAATCGTTTTATTTTTATCTGTTTTATTTATATTATAATATTTATTATTGTAATAATTATTGTAAAAAATGTTGTTTATATTTTTTGTTTCTGTTTGTTTTTGTTTATATACTTTCAGTGTGTATATTCAACCACAACAGCATTAGATGTCCTGGAGGACGTCCCTCCGTCCTCAGGACGTCCCCAGGAGCTTGTGTGCTGTTAAATGAAATTTTTCTCGATTCCTCCTTTGTCTTTTATTATAAATATATATATAATAAACATGTTAATGACAGCTGTATGTAATAAATATTCACTAAAAAAGATGAAAAAAACAAAAAAAGGCGCTAAAAATATAACACTAACATAATAATACATAATTTAAACTAATATAAATTTGTAAATGTAAATAATGGCATAATTTTAAATTATGAAATTGTAAATATTTGAAAAAAAAATATTGTTTTACTTAATATTTTAATAAATGTCACATAAAAATTTAAGATATTAATATTATAGTATATATATATTATATATATATATATATATAATATATATATAAATATTTTATTTATTAGACAACGTATTATTACACGGTGCAAAATGGTGTGCTAAAATGGTTAACCATTAAACAAATAAATTATTTTCATAAAGACCTAATACATGTACTAATAAATAGATTACAAAAATTATCATCCGCTGATATTCAAAAAGAAATTTTTTTCACAGTCTTGCAGTTTATATAATATTGATTGATTAATAATCATAATTATTTATTTAGTTTAACTTAATAAAATTTTTTGTCTCGCTATTTATATCGTTATTATAACTGTGAGAAAAGAAAAGCAGAGAAAAGCAGAGAAAGGTGTAGTGTATATATTGTTATTGTGAGTGTGTGTTTGGATGTGCGTCTTTTAAAAAGTAAGATTACTTAAGGAAAATGCGTATTCGTTCTTAAAACATATAATATATTCATTCATATGCTTGTACATGTTTCATATTTTTACAAAAAATCTATGACAACAGTATTGGTTGGGAACGGCCAACACATACATATTCATTTCATAAATATAGGATAAGACAGCCCTCGTTCTCTTAACATGTAATTGTGTCGTAAAATACACAGTATTACCTTACGCCCGGTATCCAGTCTTTCTTGTATTTTGCCCTATTTCATTATATAGATTCGATACAGATAAAAGTTCTTTTCAGCAAAAAAATAAAATTGACATTATCCATCTTGAATTAAAATTATTTATTTAACACTCCAATAAACCTTTATTCAAATATCACAAAACGTTGAATGTTTGAAGATTGTTATTAGATCAAAACTCACTGGCTGTAATTTTGATCCCATGAACACACAAGTAACAAAAGTACTACGTATGTACTTTTACTAGTACTTTCTGGTTAGGGGTGAATGTGATAAATAGGGCCAATCGCACAAATCAAGCAGGCAGACTGCTTCCTTTAAAATTCTGAAGCATTTCTCGTTAACTCTTTAATAAGAGAGAATGTCCAATTAGTGAAAAAAAATATGCCATTTTACACGATATCTAATTGTGCGTTGATTCATTAACTCGCCGTTTGGAGTGTATCAAAATCTACTTAATGGAACAATGAAAAATGATTTTATGCTGCAATTATTTACAGATTTTCTTTACGTGCAAAAGATTTTACATATGTTAGTACTCATATGTGCGTGTTTCTCAGTTTACTTATGGAACCATGAATGCCGCATGAGCGCAAAGAATTATGCGCCGTTAAGGATTGATCCAATAAGAAAAACGTTAACAATAAAGCATTAAATATGGTGATAATGTCATTTTGCAGTAGGACATTAGTATTGGCAAAAGCATAAATGATTTATGGCAGTAGAGATTTAGAGGCAAGAAAATATCGAGGAACTCTCATTGTCCTATGTGTTTGAGTGTGAAAACAAACAATAACGTATTTTCAATTTAAACGAGCTTAAATTTTAAGTTTATTAAAAATGAGAGAACACAGAACGTTCAGATCACTAACTACACCGAGTTTTGACAACGAGAAATATAAATGCACTTATAAAAAGTTTGAGAGCACTACGAATGTAAGACAGTTTGATATTTTCGATCGAGCGAAAATTTGCTTCAAATCGTTTTGCTTTCTGTATAATTATGAGACACTTTGCGAGATCTTTTTGTATCGTTGCGATCGGGTTTTTATACAAATGTCTCAAGTACTTGAGCTTTAAGAGATGTGAATAATGTTCTCAGAACATTAAATCGTCAATCTACATATTAACATAAAACATTAACATGTAACAATTAAATATTTTTATCATACATCATTATTTTTCTGATGTTTATTGTCCAAATACTTAATTCTTACGACGAAAAAACGAAAAACAAAACTAAAAGAACAGATTTGTTTTTGAGTGTCAAATGCATATCATTACGAAATTCACATTTTCATTTCAAATTAAGGGGTTTATTATTGTTAACCTGAAATTTTTCAAATTGAACAACGAAAATCGTGACGTTCAATAGATTTTTATTATATTTAAAATAAGTCGCATCTAGATTCTTTCATAAGTATTCGATCACACGGCAATATATTGTCTTACACTAATACATGCTACCATACATATGTATATATAAAGCGCTGTTTAGATTATACAAAAATTTATTTTATTTTTTTCATAATAAAAATTCAATCTCTATTTGTGCTTACTTCGCACGGAGAACAACTCCGTACGAGATGTGTCCAAGTGCAGCTTCTAGCAAAACACAAATACGTGACACAATAATGATACACATCGATTTTTTCAATTTATTTTTACAATTAATTTTTATATCCCTCTTGGCTTTTTGTGACTTGAGTTTTTATAAATGTAGTCTTGTTTTTTCTGGACGGTGCTTGTGGCTTTCAGACCTGGAGCGATTCAGAGTATTATGGTTCTCTTTGTCATTGATATGCTACTTGAATGTGTCGAATGATCGCCTTTCATATGGTCATGATAATTTTATTTATCTCTTTAACTTTAACGCCAAAATGCCGCGTAGTTTTTGCACACACAGACTTATACGAAAGGGACGTACATGAATAATAATTACGCTCTTCATAAGGCAAGTTTGACTCTTTCTAGTTAAAGTATTGTAACATTGGGTGATTCAAAGAATGCGGGGAACATCACGCTTGAAATAATTATCATACTTTTTTGTTATAATGGAGTAGCAAACCCTGATAGACAAAGCCTCCCTTTCTCAAGGTAAGTCATTTATCAAATATCAAGTCGACGACCATTCCATAGCAATGATCTCTTGTTTTCTATTATTTTTTTTCTATATTTGTTGATTCAATTAGCATGCACACTGTGCAGTGTTAAAATAAGTACTTGAGTCAATATATATAAATCAAAAAAAAATAATGTATGACATGAATATAAAACAATTCGATTTTTCTAGGCTTTAGACAATTCTTTCCTGATAAGCAAATTGTGAAAGTTTTTGCACAGAATATATTTGTTAAATGTTTTTCTCAAACAAAAAAATGATGTTTTTGATTATTGTCTCAAATCAATGTTCCTCATTGCAGACTTCAATTAATAAGAGGTTGTCTTTATCTGACAGGAACAGTAGTCTCAAAACTGGTGAAAATGATTTAGTTTTTTATCCAAAATTTGTATATGGTTGAGATTTCTTTCTTCCCTAAATAATCATACATTTTTACACATAGGCTATCATTTTTAAAAACGCATACAAATACAAAATTGAAAACTTATGTAATGGCATCACGGCTGAAATGGTTGGCCCATTTTTGCTGGTTCTTTCTCTGGAAAAGCAACGAGCAAGGTTTGTAAGATTCATTTCCGTAAAGAAGTATTGGTGAACCCAATTATTCACGCCTCGCACTGTTTTCACCGGATGTTGAACTTTATCATTTCTAAGCTCTGTTGTAGACCGTGAATACCGCCTGAAAAAGAATGTCACGCTGCTTGAAGAATCAACAAAAAAAAGTTACAAAATATTTTTGTCGCATAACTTTAAAATCGAAATCGCAATTACTTCGAGAAATGGCTTTCAAAAGAACTTTTTTCCTTACGCGATAATCATATTCCGGATGAAGTATTCAGGAACAACGCTCAGTATGAAGTTGTTTGAGGAGACCAATTCGTTGCCACGCTACAAAGCATTTACGGCCGCAAGCTTTAATGACGCCAAGCGAATAATGTCCCGTGCGGGTTGGCAGCAAACGGATCTTTTTTTTATGACAGTATTAATTTCTTGCGCCTTAAACAGATTCCGGTTTGAAAATCTGAAGATAACGTTTGAGTAACAATGATCCATTGTTGCACCTAGAGCTTGCAACATTAGCTTCTCACTCTGATTTGCGTTTAAGATAAACCTGCCCCAGCAATGCTGCCAGTCAGCCTCTTCTCCGAATTTGATGCCTAGAATATATTTTGTATTGTAAAATATTTTTTTTGTGTTTTTCTAATTATGTTTTGTTATATAATCAGTACTCTTCCTCCTTCCTCCTCTCTCTCTTTTATATAAACAAATTTTTTCGTAATTCCGCCAGTGTAAACAATATTCCGTATATTAAAAAAGATGGTTTTTTTTTGTTATCCAGTCTTGAAAAAGACTTTGCGAACTTCACCCATCATCATCTATCTCTAATTCGATGGCGGATTCCAGTACAAGGATTCTCAAATACCCATACATTAAGACAATAAAACAACTTGAGATAATGTGCTATTCGTTATCGTTGAATATCTAACAAGATATGTTCTGATTGCTATACTAACTTTTTCAAATGAGATCCCCATCTGTCCAGCCAATGTATCTTCTAATCGGACCCAATAGTTGCTTAAAAACAAGATATATTTCTTTATATGCCGCACTTTCGGCCAGTCTGTTTTCCAAGAGTTCAGCTACCGAAGCAGTTTTCCATGGCGTATAATCTCTTTCGTTAACAAGGTAAAGCGAAAGTTCCCAGTGGAATCGAAGCATTCACTTCGCCCGCATCCAAAGCGAAATGCGTCATCGATGAGATTTGCACGATCTGCCGGACTGAATTTGGTGTAATTCTTCATAAAAGTTTTTGATGATGATGAAGTCCACATTTCTTTCGGATAGTTTATTGATAAAAAGCCAGTTTGGATTTGATGTTGCATTTGATGTAATCGACATCGCTCGAAATCTGAAAGTCGCTAAGCGAAAACATAAAATACTTGCCTTAATTCCTCAGTCAGGATTTGATAAAGAAATACCACATTTTCAATATATCTAATACATACTGAATGGACAAGTAAATTTTAATATATTTTTACCGTTGGTCATATATTCATCCACCTCATAGGAGATTCTATCGGTCATTTTGTCTGTGTAACAGTTCAATGGGATGTACCACTTGTAGTCAAAGGGTGATTTCGATTGCGAAGCGTTTACTCCATCTTCTCGTGAAGCAAGAAATCTTTTTGTCGCCGTGATAATGTTGTCTTCACGAATGATGGCTGGGTAGCCCATTTTTTGGATCCAAGTGTTCATTATGGTCTGCCAAAATATTTCAAATTTTAATATAAATATACCTAGCGAGAACACGCGAAATAATTATTCTCACATATTGTATTTACTTTCACGTCAAGCTCTGTACTAGTAGATATTTTTGGATATTTTTGTGAAAACATCCCACAGATCGTTGTCCGTATTTTCCGTACGTGTAGATTTGATAATCATTCAGTCCGCGTTTAAAAAAACACTCTCAAAACAAAACTACTCCAACATATAGAGAAGGGGAAGCGCGTTTGTAGTAGCTAACTATATCGAATAAGCTTTTATCCGATGGGTTTTCAACAGGCACGCTTACCGGGTGACTGCTGGCAAATGCATCAGTCTGAGTGCTTGTTGAGTTTTGTGTGTATTATGTAGAATAAATCCATCATGCCCCATTCGGGAAAAATGTGATTCACGCCTTTGTATTGGAAGACGCAGCACTCTCTTCCATTTACTACAGATCATTCCACCATTTCATTGTCAATGAGGCCAAGCAAACCACTGATGAGCCACCCGTGAGCCATAATAACGGCTATGTATTCTTGTGAAGGCTTTGGTAGATACTTTGTGGGTCACGCATTAAAAACGATTCTTGAAAAGTAATAGGGTCCTCACCTTTCCATAGCGAGGGCTCAAATTGGGATTTCGCTATTATGGTCTAATTGTATATAAGTGTAAAAAAAGATATGTCTCATAAAAAAATATATATATTCCAACCAATAGTTTTTTTTAAATTATAAATTGTTTTAATCTTATTTGAAGAGCATACCTTGCTTTGCAAGGGATGCCAAAGAAAGATTCAAAGCATCCATAATGAGCAGCAGTAATCATGGCATATTTCATATGCGGAAGTAAAGTGATGTAGCATACACTTACATACAGATGCATTTCGTTAGTCGGAAAACCTTTCCAAAGTCGCATACCACAAAAAAAAGCTACAAGTACGTCGATGTCTTCGGACCTTTAAAGTCATCCGTAGCCAGAAAAGTAACATTATTCCTCGAACTCAGGTTGATGCAAACGCAAGCAGGCAATATCATAATAATACTGCAATAATGTGTACTTACGATCACAAGGAGAAAAGGTGATACTTTTTAAGAGCGTCGACGTAAAGCCTTCAGCATTGAACTGAACAGCGCGTATATCATCAGACCGAGCTCCAAGTAAAATCCAGCCTCCCCTAGTATTTATCGCGGGCATATTATATATCGCAATGGAAATCATCTCTATATATATTGACATTTTAAATTTAGCTTTAAACCAAGTCCATCGAAATGGAAAGGCCATGCGCGCGTAAGTTGGTTCAAAGTGAGTTGTATTAAACATCTAAAAGTGAAAAAATTAAAAGTCTAGCAACGGATAAATCATCCATTTTGTGCTGAAATATTATAATTTCACTCAGGCCTCCTTCCAGGAGGGTGTATGAACTCTTTAAGTTCAGTGTGAATTCACCGCTCTAAATTAAAAACTTAGGAATAATGTATACCTGTTCTTTCTGCAGGTCCTCCATCCAGGACATAGCTGCTCGCGCTTCGGATATCGATAAATTGGTATGATTTTAAACTTTTCTGACCATCTTTATCGAAAGTCAAATCTCGTGCTAAATAAAGACGGACATCGACATGTGGAATACACCGCGATATATCATAGGTGTCACTTACCTGTTCCTTTATTGTCAAGCTTTTACTATGAAGACGCATAACCGGAATCTCTTCGTCAAACGTAGAATCTGACGTGGACTTCGTCCCATCAGACAATGAATATTAAATACAAAAAAAAAGGATGCGTTCTCTTTACTTAATGCAAAATTTT